>VMDR010024038.1:0-15248 GCA_007922815.1 Macrotus californicus | reverse complement strand
TACCTAGGTTGTGGCTTCGAGCCTGGTTGGAGTGCATTTGGGAGGCAACCGATTGATGTTTCTCTAACATCCATGTTTCTCTCTCTCTCTTCCTCTTTCTCTAAAATCAATGGAAGAAAAACATATCCTAACGTGAGGACTGAAAAATAAAATAAGAAGAATTTTGGCTGTGAGTAAAACTGGGCAAAGTGTTAACACATCACCTGGAGGCAATGTTGCCAGGTGATAAATCTGAATTGCAGTCAAGGATGCAAGTAAAAAAATCATACCCCAGCCAATATTTTAATCAACAGGTATTTTGATCATCAAATGCAACTGGAAATGTAGTAAATGCATTGTAGGATTGAGCAAAAAGAGAGTGGGTCTTGGCCAGCAAATAGTTGCTCTGTGTGGTAACTACTATGAATGCCATTCGAAAGATTAAGAAAATGATCATCAGATAGGGTAAGTAGCTTGTACAAAATTCCTCAAAGAAACAGATGGCTGATCTGAGATTTAAACTCTGGCCTGTTTGTGAGACATTCTGATGCCCTGTTGTTTTCTCCCTTACTGTGCTGACTTTAGGTCAGATCCGTGAGAAATAAGCTAAGCGTGAAATAATTCACCAGGTCCAAAGGTAGAAAAACTGAGAAAATGTCAAGAAATAGACCATAAAACAGGTTGGAGAAAGTTGTTCCATGTTATATCAGGGAGTCAGTTCTATCTGAGTATGGGACACCGGCTATTAGGTGGGACTAGCTCTGTGGTACCAGGGGAGTCACAATGACTCAGAGACTTAGAGGCAGATTAGCATGGTCCCTGGGGCTAGGAATTTAATAAATCGACAGGGACCAGTGAAAGTGACTGATGTCAGGGAAGTTTTCTTGGCAGTAACATTTTTTTCTCGATTGTAAAAGGTATGAAAGATTTGGGTGCAAAATAAGCAGAGATGTCACAAAAAATTCAAGGGTTAGAATGAACATGACATGAGCAAACAATGAAAGAAAAAAGAAAGAACTGCAGGACAATCCCAAGGTAACATTTACTAATTTCATACCATCAGAAGATGTCAGAAGGAATAGTGTGTATTATTGTTTATTTAAATCAGTTAGGAAACTCTTGATAATGTTCTGCATATTTGATTCATTCAGTCTTTGTAATGTCTTGGAATAATATTTAAAAATTACTTCAAATAGAAGTTCCACACTATTTATTTAACATCCATTTTCAAAATTCTCCTGCAAATAATTACAGGAAATTATCGGCCTTTGTATCTTGCTGGCTGACATGTCATATAAATCATCCAATGTGTCATTTCTGATAAAGCCCATGTAATCATATTATATGACAGGAACTGACGTTCATAAATAGACACAATAACCTAATTTGGAAAACTCAGACAAATGCAATTTCTTTTAAACTTGAGTTAAAAAATATGGGTGAAACTCTACAGAGGATTGGCATATTAATGTGACTTTGAAGAATGTAACATGTTCTTCTTTGAAACCTGAAATCTATTTCCGTTTCTTACTTTAGATATAAGTTCATAAAAATGTGTTATATAAAATATTTATAGAAAATGTTGAAAAGAAGAAATGATGTGATTATTTGATTTTGTCTATTTTTACTTGGTCCACTCAGGAATTAGTTTTCTAAGGTGCAGGGTATAAACAGAGGTCTCTCTCATTGGCATAGAGCGAGAGCTTGCCAATGACCTTATTTTAAGGAAAACGGAGACATTTAACAGAAAGGAGGAGGATGTGCTCAAAATTGTGTCTACCTGGATGTGGTTACCGAACTTTGAATTTCACAGTCAATATCAACACCACAAAAGCAAGGAACTGTCTCTTGGTTCACATAGAATATTGACAGGAGAACTTGACTTTCTGAAGACACAGGGGCTGGAAGTTCTCAGTTCTTAATGCTGGAGGCTGGCACCTGCAAGGCACATGCTAGAAGTTGTAAAGATAATGAAGATGGGGACCCTTAGGTAAGGCTTGGGCCAGCCCAGCTCTGTTTTGGACAGATATCTCCAGGCTGTTCTTTGCTATCCCAAAGCTCCGAGTGACTGCAGGTGCAGATGTGTGTGTAGGTGTTCCTGACATTGATTATAAACCATGCCTGATCTCTGAGACAGTAAAATGTGGAGAAACCCTGTATTTACAAATTAAAGAAACAGTGATGAGAATGCCCAGGAAGGTGGACAGTTACAAAATAAATATAGAAAAATCAGTGTTTCCTTTTGGTGAGCAAAAAGAAAAAAAACAAAAAACAAGTTTTCCTTTGTGGCAGTTGGGAAATGTATTTGAAAAGATTATATTCTTATAGTTTTTATGCTTTTATAAAAACCGCTTTGTAATCAGAAAGAAGTACCTTTTTTTTACAGAAAAGTACCTTGCGATAAACTTATGAAGCAGCTTTCTGGCCTGCTAAGAAGAGTTTGCTCCAGAGTCCGTGCCTTTTGCTGGCAACCACGTCAAACACTCCAAGCATGTCATCTTATTTCATCTCCACAAGAACCCATGTAGGAGATGTTCCACTTAGGAGAAAATCATGAAAACTGAGGCTGAGAAACACATTAATAAATTGTGAACGATCATATTAAGAGTCAAACCTGAGTTATTTTGTAAGTGGCTATACCAGGTCTCGAAACTCAAATCTATGTCTTCTAACTCTGAAGTGCCAGAAAATTCTCCATGACTATGTGGTTTCAAGACAAATATTTCATCTCAGAGAGTGCAGCCGGAAGTTTTCTCAAAAGTTAACAAATAACTCTCCTACTTGCTGGAATTTTTTAAAAGTCTTTTCATGCCCTTTTGTTGTTGTTGTTTTTCAGTTACAGTTGTCCCCACTTTTCCCCCATGGCTCTCCCCTGACCTACTCACCCCCTTCTCCCACATGCAGTCCTCCCCCCCCATTGTTCTTGACCATGGGTCCTTTATACACGTTTCTTGACTTGACCCTTCCCCTGCTTTCCCCCATTATCCCCCTCCTCTCTCCCCTCTGGTCACTGTCAGTTTGTTCTTTATTTCCATGTCTTTGATTCTATTTTGCTTGCTTGTTAGTTTTGTTGATTAGGTTCCACTTATAGGTAAGATCATATGGTATTTGTCTTTCACCACCTAGCTTATTTCACTTAGCATAATGCTCTCTAGTTTCATCCATGCTATGGCAAAGAGTAGGATCTCCTTCTTTCTGTTGCACAGTATCCTGTTGTGTAAATGTACCACAATTATTTGATCCACTCATTTACTGATGGGCACTTAGGCTCTTTCTAGCACTTGGCTATTGTAAATAATGCTGCTCTGAACATTGGGGTGCATAAGTTCTTTTGAATTGGTGTTTCAGGATTCTTGGGGTGAATTTTTTAATTTGGTTGAGTTTTTTAGCAATTATAAGGGAAAAGTGAATGTATATAAAATTTTATTGTAATATCTTCCAAATACTTCTCTGAAACATATTCAAATTATTAGAACTTTCTGAGATGATAAACCAGAATCAAAACCTATGAGGAACTTTTACATTTTCCTGATTCAAATTCAGAAGGATTCCAGTTACAGCTGTAAAAATGATCTTAATTTGTTTATTCTTCTCCAATCCCTATGGCTAGATTCAACCAGGCACCAAGACAACACCTTATGGTGTGGTCAGTGAAAAGGAAGATTTTAAGTGAAGACAAAGCACAAATATCAAAAAATAGGAAACTAATAAGGTGATCATTTAAAAAAGTCCTCTTAAGTTAAATTAGAGAAGTTCTAAAGGCTGCCTGGCCTTTTTTTTTTCCAGTTTGAATTAGAAATATTGTTAAAATCTTGATGTTGGCACTGTTGGTTTTCTACATTTAATCCCTCAAGTTGAGTCCATTCTCAAAATGTGTATTGTTGAATCACATGTTTACTGAACTGGATTTGAAAGGAAAACAATGTAAAACAAAAACACTACGAAGTCAGTAATCTAATAAGCAGTGGATATGGCAACTTGAGGGGTTTGTGGGAAAGGCAAATATTTCTACTGTTTTATCCACATGCTAGTCAGTCATTGCAAACCTGATAGAAGATTGGTGGCAAGATTGCCTCTTTCCAACCCTGATTAGTTGCCACAATTGGGAGTTACTACAGTGCTTATACATCTGCAACTTCATGTAGAACTTTGGCATCAGCACAACTAGAGCATTCACATTACCTTTAAAAATGCATTAAAATAAGGACTCATTTTTGCCACACCACTAACTCTAATGATGACGCCCTGAGAGGCTTCCTAAAGCTGGAATTTCCTGCTCATGTTCTCCTCTTTGTCCTTCCTCTCAGTGTCCACTGGGGCTGCTTCTCGTCAAGACCACCCTACGAGCAACCTACCTTGGAAATCAGTTGAAGGCTCCAGGCTCACCTGGGATCACTGAATGAGAGGTATACTGAGAAAAAGAACACTGACAAATGCACATTTGAACTACTCACCCAGCAAAGCTTGTGGCAAAGATGGGACTTGGAGTTCCAGCTGCCATGGCTGATGTCAGAGAGGGGCTTTCTGACCCTGTGGTATACCTGGAGCAGGAGGTTATTCAACATTGAATGGCTGGTGCACCACCAGGGTCTTCCTGTCATTCCCATTTCCTGTAAACTGGTAAGTTGTAACCCTATCTGTAGGTGTCAAAGCCCATCACATAAAAATGCCGTCCTAATGTCCATTTGTGAAACCCTCTGAGCGAAGTAACCAATGCCACTGCTGTTTAACACTGATGCCACCTGCAGACAATCACTCAATGCAAATAATCGATTTTATTGCCTACACATGACTTTACATGCCTTCTAGAATCAAAGCAGGAGTCGATTATTTATTCAACACATATTTATGAAGCACTTACTAAATGCCACGCAGTACCCTGTATACTTGGGATATATCATGAACAGGGTAGAAAAGATCCCTATTGTCAGCCTTACTTCTTGGTAAGAGAAACAGATGATAATCAAAAAGTATAATAAGCAAGCAAATTATACTGTGTGTTAGAAGGTGATAAATGCTTAGATGAAAAGGAAAAAATAGAACAGAAAAATGTTTAGAAGTATGAGCACTTGGGGAAGTAGGGAGGTTTAAGCAGAGCTCATGTTTGTGAAATAACAAATGAAATTAAAAAAACACAATCTAAGGCAAACCATAGGTTTTAAATACAACGCGAGGCAAAATGACACCTAGGCCGTCTGCTCTCCACCCCTGTTCACAACCTTTGTACCCTGCCCCCAATCCCAGGGAAGTCTGATTTCATTACCATTGCATCCACAGCAAAGAAGGTGGGATTCTGTTCCCTCCCAACAGGCATCTGCTCTGCGGTTTTAATATAGTTTTTACGAGGCAACTGTAGCTTTATGTCATGTGAATAGAATAAGAATTCAGACAAAACACAAAGGAACAACCACAGAGATAATAACTGCACTTTGAGGAAAAATTAGGTGACAGCAGGAGGGATTCCTCATGAAAGTCAGACACGGATGGGGTTTTTATGTTTCTAATAAGGCTGAATTTTCAGATTGTGCCTCCAAGTAAAGGGATATTCTTTGTACTTAAAAAAATAAAATAAAATTCATCTGTTTCCTTCACAGTGAAGAATCTTGCACAAATTCATTAAATATATATTTAAATGTAGAGCAACTAAAATTACATGAAAAAAAGAGAAATTTCAGTAAGTTCATGTGGAGTGGGTAGCAAGAGTATAATTATAGGTATCTTAGTTCATTCAGACTACTATAAAAATATGCCACAGCCTGGGTGGCTTATGAAAAACAGGCATTTATTTCTCCCTGTTCTGGAGGCTGGAAGTCCAAGATCAAAGTGCTGGCAGATTCAGTGTCTGGTGAGAGCCTACTTTCTGGTTCATAGATGGCATCTTCTCACATGGAAGAAGGGGTAAGGGAGCTCTTTGGGGGTCCTTTTAAAAGGACACCAATCCCACTCATGACCTCACCACCTCTCAAAGCCACCACCTCCTAATATCACCACACTGGAGGTTAGGTTTCAGCATATGAGTTTGGAGGACACAGATATTCAGTCTATAAGAATAAGACACAATTTTTATACTTGAAATAAATAAATATCAGCCTTTGGAGTAAAAGATCCTATAGCAGAGATGGCTTGGGGGTGTGCTTGATCAAGAATTGAAGGATTTAGTTAGTGACAGGGCAAGGACACTACAGGGTGGTCAGAATTGCTCACGTCAAAAATGAATAACTATCCCCTATTTGACATCTGACAAAACTGAGTCCCTCAGTGGTTGCTCAAGGTTGGCCTGTGCAAAGTCACAGACTGAGAAAATGTGAGAGCTGTCGAACAGTCAAGTACAATAGGTCCTGAGCTGTGGGGCACAGTGGCTGGTCCATCCAGTCAGCTGATGAAGCCCGTGAGTTGACATGGATTGCCTAGTCAAGTATTTAGGACACTGTGGGCAGCTGGGAGCCTCATGCTCACACTGGTTCTTTCTGACTTCAGTTTCCATGAAGGGGATACAAGGTGTGTTTGGATGCATGCCACACCCACAGGCATCTGAATCACTGCTGAAGACCCCTGAGTTTAGAAACCCCCCAATCTTATACTGGGCTGATGCCAAACCTGCCTATTCTCCCCTCCAGAGAGAAACATTTAGTAGCTGGGAATGGAAGTAAATAGTTTCTGGGAAAAGGAGGAGGTCTTTATCTTTGCTATATGAAATGTGAATAACGCTAAGCAAATTGCTGTTAATGTGAAGACATATCCGAGATTAATCCATAAGCGTCTCCCAACAAACCTACCTGGATCCTACCTCACTAGACTTCTGGCAGATGTTCCCATTCTCTCAGCCATTCTGATCAATCCGACCCACCAGATTGTGGCCAAATGCATTGGTTCATTTCATGCAGCATTTAGCACAATCAACAGGGTTACAAATGTTGTCGAAGTTCAGGTGAGTATAAAAAGAGCTCAGGAATGTTTGTTAAACCAAACTGGCATTTTGCTTCGTGAAAGGGAGGTATGTATATTTTTAATTTACTTATTTATACACAATGTTTTCATGAAATAGAACTTTGCCCACATTTCACAACTTCATATGGATTATTTTAATCCACTTATATGGTGATCACTGATATCAAACGTTTAGGCTGGCTTTGAGGAAGGCAAGGTCTAAAGATCCAGTCTTACACTCATTCCATAAATACGTACTAAGAGTTTACAGTGCGCTAAGTACATTATAAATTACATGAAGTCATCAAAACCCGTGCTTGTTGGTGTCTTTGTACAGACATGAAGGCACTGAGGAAAGTAAAACAACAGGTTGTAACACAAGTCAATGATGCCTCAGAAGCCTCACAGAAATCTGCTTTTTTTTTAACCTTAAACATTTCTTGCCCAGGAAATGTTATTTTGCCCACTACTTTTATTTAATGCTTACAGATCTCTCAAGTGTCTACCCATCACTCTGAGAATAAAGTTAAAACTTTTTCACACGACATAACAAGCCATGCCATTCAGCCTCTCTCCATCCCTAATTTACTGAGTTTCTTCCCCTCCCCTATTCCCATTCACTTCTTCAGTCCTGGAAATGGAGCGTGATATCTTTCCTTTGGGCTTTGCAAATACTTTCCCCTGTCCAGAATATTCCTGGTTTCCCCTTAAAAGACTAGTGAGTTTTTTCTCTTACTCTTCAAGACACTTTAGATGTCATTGTTCTTGGCTCTTCCCAAAACCCCTTTGAAATTATATTTCTTGTGCTCATCATACCTTAAACTTGCTTCTAGATTGCATGTTTATGAATTATAACTATTTTTAGAAGTTCATTTTCTTTCTTAGATTGTGAGCATATTGAAAGCAGGACTCATGTTTTATCTGTATTTATATTTCAGCATCTAACACAATACCTAGTAGATAATAGATAACCCATAAATGTATATCTAAAGAATGAGTAAATAAAGCCAACAGAGTAGAGGCCTCAGTGTCTCTACTGTAGCAGACAGCTTCCAAGGTTTGCCTCAAAGCCAGTCTCCCTCTTTCCTATAATAATGGGATTTACTGAGACAAAGGACTTCCCATCTAGAACTAAATGTGCCAATCTCCTTTGAATGAAATTGCCTATGTGGAAATGTCTGGGCCAGTGGAACATAGGTGGATGAGATCTGTAAGTGTTGAAGTCATCTCCGACTTGAAGACAAGCCACTCGTTTGAATCCTGTTTCTTTTGTTTAATGCACCCTGGAATCCCCACATGGCAGTGACTCAGATTTGACACAATGTGTTGAGACAACAATATCAAAAGAATAGGCATCCTTCCGTGAATCCATGGAACAGAACATCACACTGAGACCACCACCCACCTCCATGTGGTTATGAAATTGAGAAAGGAACCCTTTTATATTAAACTGTCTAAGGTTTCTCTGTGATTGTGGGGGTCTACTTCTCACTGAATACAGGAGTTGTCTACACAACACTATAGACAAGCTTTTTTTTTTGTGGTAGTTCTGTTTTTATTTTTTTGAGGAAATCCCATATAGTTTTGCACAGTGGCTCCACCAATTTGCAATCCCACCAGCAACACATGAGGGTTCTCTTTTCTTCACATCCCTGCCAGCACATGTTGTTTACTGATTAATTGATGATAGCCATTCTGACAGGTGTAAGGTAATATTTTATTGTGATTTTAATTTGCATTTCTCTGATGATTAGTAATAGTAATGTTGAGCATCCTTGAATGTCTGTGGTCTATCTTTATGTCCTCTTTAGAAGAATGTCTACTTTTCTACTCTCTTATTTTTTTTAATATATTTTATTGATTTTGTTATTACAGTTGTCTCATTTCCCTCCCTTTATTCCCCTCCACCATGCACACCCCCTCCCACCCGCATACCCCTTCCACTTACTTCATGTCCATGGGTGTTACATGTAAGTTCTTTGGCTTATACATTTCCTATACCATTCTTAACCTCCCCCTGTCTATTTTCTACCTACCATTTATGCTACTTATTCCCTGTACATTTTCCCTCATTCTTCCCCTCCCCTCCCCCACTGAAACCCTCCATGTGATCTCCATTTCTGTGATTTTGTTCCTGTTCTAGTTGTTTGCTTAGTTCATTTTTGTTTTTGTTTTTTGGGGGTTCATTTGTTGATAATTATGAATTTGTTGTCATCTTACCGCTCGTATTTTTTATCTTCTTCTTTTTCTTAGATAAGTCCCTTTAACATTTCAGATAGTAAGGCTTGGTGATGATGAACTCCTTTAACTTGACCTTATCTGGGAAGCACTTTATCTGCCCTTCCATTCTAAATGATAGCTTTGCTGGATAGAGTAATCTTGGATGTAGGTCCTTTCCTTTCATGACTTTGAATACTCCTTTCCATCCCTTTCTTGCCTGTAAGGTTTCTTTTGAGAAATCAGCTAATAGTCATATGGAAACTCCTTTGTAGGTAACTATCTCCTTTTCTTTTGCTGCTTTGAAGATTCTCTCCTTATTTTTCATCTTGGGTAATGTAATTATGATGTGCCTTGGTGTGTGCTTCCTTGGGCATAACTTCTTTGGGACTCTCTGAGCTTCCTGAACTTCCTGGAAGTCTCCTTTGTCAGATTGGGGAAGTTCTCCTTCATTATTTTGTCAAGTAAGTTTTCAATTTCTTGCTCTTCCTCTTCTCCTTTTGGCACCCCTATGATTTGGATGTTGGAATGTTTCAGGTTGTCCCAGAGGTTTGTAAGACTCTCTTCACTTTTTTGAATCCTTGTTTCTTCATTCTGTTTTGGTTGAATGTTTATTTCTTCTTTCTGCCCCAAACTGTTGATTTAGTCATGGTTTCCTTCCTGTCACTGTCAGTTCCCTGTACAGTTTCCTTTATTTCACTTTTCATAGTCTTCACTTTTTCCTCTATTTTGTGACCATACGCAACCAATTCTGTGAGCATCCTGATTACCAGTGTTTTGAACTGTGCATCTGATAGGTTGGCTACCTCTTCATTGCCTAATTGTAGTTTTTTCTGGAGCTTTGATCTGCTCTTTCATTTGGGTCATTTTTTTCTGATTTTGGCATGCCTGCTACATAGAAAGAGGTGGAACCTTAGGTGTTCACCAGGGTGGAGCAACCGAGGTCTCTGAGTTGTGGCACTGCATGTGGCGAGGGGTCCGAGAAGGAATAATGCTGGTTGTTCAGCTCTCTGCCAGTTTTCAGTCACTTCTTCTACTACCCACAAGCAAATTGGGCTTTTCTGGTGCTGATTCCCAGGTGGGTGGTTTTGTGTACATTCTAGGACCCTGCGGATCTCTCCAGTGAACTCTCCTGTGAGGCTCAGAGTTTCTCCTGCTGCCGCAATACCCACAGGTTTTTTCAATCAGAAGTTGTGAGCCTTTATTTCCCTTTGCTGGAACCCTGGGTTCCATTGTCTGTCTCACTCCCAGCTGTTCCTCTCAGTTTATCTGCACCTGAATGTAGGACTGCCCACTCCACCAGCCGCTGCCTTGCCGTGAGTCTTCTCCATCCTGCTGCCTGCTCCACCTCTCCTACTGATCTGGGTGAATGTTTCCTCTTTAACTCCTAGGTTCTAAGGCTTTCTTCCACACAGTTCAATTTTCTGTCAGTTCTGGTTGTTTTGTTTTTAAATTTGTTGTTGTTCTTCTTTTGGTTGTGCGAGGAGGCACAGTATGTCTACCTACACCTCCATCTTGACCAGAAGTAGACAAGTTTTTAGTGAACTCCTGTTTGAATGCTTCCAATGATGTTCTCTACTTCATAAGGAAGTCTTTTCCAATTGTTGGAAATTCTACATATCAGAAAGCGCTTATTTGTAGTTGAATTAGACTTTTTTATAATCTCTACTGGTTGGTTCCATTTAGGGTCTAGAACTGCATAGATTATATGGCAAAGCCACACTTTTATTATATAAAGAATGCTCTCATTCTAGTAGCCTACTCTTTTCTAGATCATACAATCATGGTACTCTCTGCTGCTACTCCTATGAGTGATTTCTGAGATCACTTTTACATTGCAGTTTGTTTATATCTATCATTAAAGGCAACTTCATGGAACTGATGCAAATGTAGCCTGAGTTGAGCACAGGAACTGAGGGCACCATGCACATAAATGACACTGCATTTTTCATCCATTCAAGATGAATTTTTGGAGTGCTTATTAAATGCTTAGCATTTCTTCTGGTGTTGGAGATAAATTAGACAATTTCTGCCTTCCAAAAAGAATACAACACTGAGAGTGATTTTCCTTTAAAATCTTTAGATCTGATAATCCTCTCTCTGGTCTGGCAGAACACTGCTTAAGTGGGAACCTTCCTCTGCCCACAGATAGCAACAGAACTCAGCTTTTCATGCCTAAATTTCTCCCAAACATAATTTACTGTAATAAGTATGCTTTTTTAAAGACAAAAAGATAACAGGCTGGTTGTATTTTTTTAAATTATCTTTACAAATATCTTGGCCATTACATCTTTTTTGCAACTATATGGCTTAAAAGAATTTCAGGCAAAGATTTCTGAAAGTGTCTAAACACCCATCAGGCTAGTGCATTTTTGACATAAGCCATTATGGTAACAGTAAGTGAACCAAACTGGAACATAAAGAGTCTTGCTATTCTAGTCAGCATAAATTTGTGGTATGAAAGAATAATAGGATATAATGTTCTGTTCTCTAATCATATTACATGTGTACATGTGCTGAGAGTATTCTATTGTATGCTATGCAGTAGTCCCCGAGTTCAGTTTTTCGAGAAACTTAACCTCTGTATCTAAGTGACTGTGTTAGAAGAGCTTCTGATTGATCACCTTGACTGAGTGCTGCAGCTGAAAATGTTTACTGTAGGTCACCCCAGTGAAATGATCTATTCAGTGAACAGTTCTATGATTAATGTAGAGCACGTAGTCCCCACTTAGCCCTGACTTATGTTCCAATAATTCATCTTTAATCAGTTTTTTAAAAATTCTGTTATAGGAAAAACTGCTGCACTAAAAGGTTTATTTAACTGGAAGGTTTAGTTACCTGGACTGCAGAACAAAATTTTAATAACATCTATACTATGCTTCCTATGGAAAATAAGCCAGGAGCAATGTGATAGACAGTGATACCAGGTGAGACCTAGAGGCAGTGGAGGAGGGAAAAGACCCTCCTAGAGCCTAGTGGCCCACAGGGACTCAACTTCTTAGGCCTACTTAAGAATAGGTTCCTATGAGCCTTATGCCTTTTTGAATCTTGTACTAAAGGGTAGTTAACCCCATGGAGATGAAAAGACACTTCCAAATTCAGACTTGCTTGCTGTCCATGCCCAAGAATGATGATGGGTTATCACCTCACAAGTTCATGAGAGAAACTGCCCAGGAAAGAGGGCTATCCTGATTCGGGTATTCTTTCCCCTTTGATTTTCATTGGACGAATATAAAGAGAAGTTTCACAGCTTTAACAATTCTGGTACAACAAAAACAACCGTGAGTTAATGATAGGACCCTAGTTAAAGTGGCATCTAGCAGGTTCTCGTTTAGGTCATTTATCGTCATGCATGTTCATAACATTTAACCTGAATGATGCCTCCTTCAAGTTACTGGATGCCTCCATTATATTCACTAGTAAATTCATGTTATGGATAAGACTGATAAAATTTTGAGTGCTGAATTACCTATTTAAGACTGTTTTACCCTTCTGAACCTAAATTTACATGTAAAGTTCTAGTTAACATTTAGCTTGGGTCTTCTACATAGGAATGTGTGAAGATTCCCTCTGCTCTAGGCAGTAGAAGAAACTGGATTAGTTCTTAAGACACATCCAAAGCCAGCATCCCCTTCAAGGGTTTTGGGTCAATAAGACACATTTTTTTTTCAGTCTAATAATTTACTTTATTTTATTTTTTTATTTTTGTTCAAGTACAGTTATCTCCATTTTCCTGCCATGGATAGAACTGGAGAGCATTATGCTAAGTGAAATAAGCCAGGTGGTGAAAGACAAATACCATATGGTCTCACCTATAAGTGGAATCTAATCAACAAAACAAACAAGCAAAATAGAACCAGAGACATTGAAATAAAGAACAAACCTACAGTAACCAGAAGGGAGGGGCATTACCAGGGAAAGAAGGGGAAGGGTCATTAAGAAACATGTATGCAGGACTCATGGACAAAGACACATTTTAATTAACATAATTTCTTCTTTAAGCCAATGGATTTTTTTTCTGTCCTCCCCTTTCTTCATGACATGGTGCTAATAGAATAATAAATAAATAAATAAATAAATAAAAAAATATATATATATATATATATAAAATAGAAAAGAATGATTGACTTTGAAAAACATAAGCCCTAAATTCACTAAATTGTCCAAATCTCTACTTCTTATTTCATTAAATATTCAACAAATTGACTAAGTGACTGCCCAATTACTTAGGGAAGATAAATCAACAAACACAGAAGCTAAAGAAATTCAAGAGTACATTTTTATTGTTTTGTTTAATAAAATCAGTTTTCAAGCAACTAAATATTTGGTGGTGGTAAAGTACAAAACTGTCAAATTGTAAGCAATTGGAGAGAAACTTAGTAGCCCCAGGAGAATCTTCTTTTGTTCCCATAATGTCTTGTAATTGCCCATAGACCTCACGGAATGTCAGCCTGGCCCGCTGCACTCATGAAAGCTCCTGAAATGATCACTGTACGGGGAAGAGCTGAGAGAGAGTGATTGATGAAGGCTGCACATCCGCATGCTGGCCGAAGCACATGCGTGAGGGAATCTTTGTCTAAGCCGGTTTTCTCCTACTCTGCTAACGATGCCACAATACACCAAGAGCTGCAGAAAGCTGACCGTGCACAAAGCGAGGCAGTCACCTCAGATTCTTGGACCAGAGCTGAACTTACCTTAACCAACATCCAAAAACAATCCAAGACACAGTCTTCCTACACACATTCTGCTCTTAAAATCCCCAATGGTGGGGTGAGGAGGGCCCCCTTCAGTTTGCCAGGAAAATACACTTCAAAAACAGCATCCTATCCATTTCTGCCTAAAGCCCTGGTGCTTATGTCTTGGCCCAATGCCTAGAGAGGGTTGTGAAGTCCCATAAAGATATATTAACACAAGATATCAGAATTTGCTACTCCGAAGGCATCTGCCATTTGTCAGCTATCATTCCATGCTAGTTTCTCATCCTGATGTCAATGGCAAATGACATTGGCAGCATCTAAAACCAAGATTCCAGGGACAGGACAAAATCTGGGTTGCTGGTTGGTATCACATGTCTGTGCTTTGCTTAATGCCTCCTTGAAATAGCACATCTTTAAAGCTTCTTCTACTTTAAATCATATGCTTGCATTGGGCTCACACATTGATTTTCAAGGCCTATCACAACTGTTGAAATTCTGCATGTGTTTTTCCTAAATAGTTATAATAATAACAATGTACATACAAGTATTACTATTGCTGCTTAACACCGTTTGCTCTGTCTCTAGTAGCTGTAATTTCCTTCTCACTAAAGCTGTCAAACATGTTTCAAAAACTACAGGAGCCTCAGGAAAAGTCACAGAGAAAGAGGTGTTTCAAATATGCTTCTCTGGACTGTAGAATGTCATCCATGTCATCCTTGCTCTTTCTTCCCCACCAAGCGTGTGATCCACTAATAAGAAAGTTGGTTCTAAAAGGTCCACTTTTATTCCCCACCATGTAAAGTAAGAGTAAATAATCAAGGATGTTTAAAAAGTAGGTGAGAGGGCAAGTTAATAGTGCCTGGTTATTATTCTGGTTAGTTGTAATAGTGCCTGGTTAGTTGCAGCCCATGTGATCTGGGGTCTGCAATGAGAAAACCATTGGAGTGAAGGATTTACCAAGAACAATGTAAGCCAAGTGACAAAGCAAAACAGCTGAACTTTATCTCTTAATACAAATTATGTGCATTAGAATGTGCCTGGTATTTATCTCTGTGCATTAAGAGTTGAGTGGATTTTGTTTTGTTCTGTATATTTTTTGTATTTTCCATTTTTATAAGAAAAAGGCACTCAGAATGCTTATTGTGAAAATATATTTTATGTTAAAGATATTTAAAGAGATTCCACCTAAACTGAAACTTGATTGGAAGCATAAATCTAGAATGAAAAGTAGAGTCACTGATTTACTCTATTTTCTAAAAAGAGTGTGACATCTATTATTTAGATAATGAAACTTATAATTCGTAAATAAAAGTTTAAAAGTAGCTAAATAGCCCTGACCAAAAGCAAAAGGTGGCCAGTTTGATTCCTGAGGCCTGTGTATGAGAGGCAACTAATCAATGTTTCTTTTCCTCTCTTTACCTTCTCTCT
>VMDR010024037.1:0-15265 GCA_007922815.1 Macrotus californicus | reverse complement strand
ATGAGATAAAAATGCATAGTCATTTGAAATGTTTGGAAGGTGAGACCAATGGGGAATGTTAATGTTCTTTACATTATATTCAACTAATTAAACAATTCACAACAAAAATGTGGGCAGCTAGTGCCAACTGAGAAACAGGTCAGAGCACAGCCAGAAATCAGAGTGTGAGGCTTGGGCCACCCCTTAACTGTTCTGTGACTTCATACAAGGTAACTTTTCTAATCTCGGGTTTTTTTTAAATCTGTAAAAAGGGACTGTTAGTACCCACTTGTGGGCGCAGTTTTGGGGACTGATGTGACATAATGTACATAATGCACTTAACATAGTGTCTGGCACATTCTAAGGCCCTCTCAGTGGTGTGTGTGAATATTGTTAATGAATGACACGACAGAAACTGCTCGAAGATGCTGTCAGATCACTTCCAGGGCAATCCGAGAAGAGGTCTGCAGTGGACTAGGGCTTGGAGGCTCCAGACCCAGCTAGAGCAGCCTGAAAAGATTCGAAGAACATCATTGAAGGGCACCTACACATCACAGACCTCCACTAGGTGCTCCCTGCACCCCTCATAACCTCTGTCTCTTACAGCTACCTGCAGGGGGAAGGGGGCGTAGAGGCTTCCTTAAATCCCTTGTTGAACTTCAGTGGTACAGTTACCCAGGCAGTGTGTAGCATGATTGAAGTAGAGAGACACAGAGCCCAATCTGCTTGTTTCACCCCCACATGCCCCTAGGAAAGTTTCTTCTCCGAACTTCAGTGTGTCTCACTGTAGAATAGACCAAAAATACCTATTCTCTGCCACCTCACTTGACACTTGTTGAGGAAGAAAATGTCAGATGTTGGAAAAAGTCCTTTGGAAATTGTAAAATACCAAACAGAGAACCACTCAGGGACTGCTCTGGGTTTTTTCCAGGGTGACCGTAAAAACCATTATCCATGGTCCTTTGTGTGTTTGGCACAGGAAAGTGACAGGACCTTGGACTTCAAGGCAACAGAGACATCCTGCTATGACACTGCTCTTAAAAATATAAATTTGAGTCCTAGGTATTTATTTCGATGCCACAAATCCTGACAAAAATCAGATCGCCCTCCAGCTGGAGGAATTAAATAGTGCTGCTTTGGTATTTAATTGGAATAGCTGGTATCATCCCACTTTTTTGGGTACAATGATGCAGCACAATTATTTGAGATTGATTTATTGCTTTGTTGTGAAAACTTGTTTTTCATTGATTTTTTTTTTCTCCTCACTGCTCTTCTTCACTAATTGATTGATTTGATTGTTAGAGCTTTGCCTCCATCTCTGAAGATGGATTGGAATAATTATTGCAGCCTGCTGTTTAATCATTCTGCCACACAATGGCTGCTATTGTGCTCAGCACCAGCACTTTATTAGCTGTAGTAATTATAGTCAAGTTTAATAATTTAATAACACCCTTAGAGATGAGAACTTGGTCACTGTTCAGGGGCACATCTGTGGAACCTGCAGGCTGCTGGGCCAGTGAGAGGCTCAATATCTATTTCTGCTGTTTGGTGACCTTTAAAGGAACACTTGAATGTTACACCTCCCAGACGATCATGGCCGTAAATGCCCAGCCTGGAGAGGTAAAATGGGGTGTTCGTTGCTCAGGGGACACCAATTAATTATTAAGGAGCTTTCGTCTGCCGGTTGAAACACAGTCCTTCTTCCAGGACCACCACCCCCAAGCTTCGGGATATTATGTGGATAATGCTCCACAGGAAGAACATGGTACTGTTCTTTGTTAATTGTGTCTCATGATACTTTTTGATAAGCTTGTAAAGCTTCTTCCTCCAAGGTTCGTTCTTCTCTGAGATCAGAATAAGTAGAGCAGGGTAATCTTCAGAAATAGAACAGAACAGTTTCACAGTGTGTGGGGAAACTCTCTCTTTTGTTATTCTCACCTTGTTGCACTGAGTTTTGGGTGAATTTTCTCTACCACTCCTGCGACCCCGTACCAAATGTGCCTGTCCACCTCCCTGTGAAAAGAGGCCTGGACAATCTCCAGATGCCGCTCTGGACTGATCTAACTTTATTTCAAAAATTAAGACGGGGACCCAGTCCTAATTCAACTGCTCATAAACCACATACTAAATTATTCAGTCAGTGTTTTGCTTCCTACATAATGAAGACAGCCACGCTTGTTGGTGAAGATATTTGAATTTCTCATAAACAAGCACTGTTTAGTGTATTAATAGTCTGCCATACCAGTGTTGCCCAATTGGAAACAAAACAGTTTGGAAGCTAATTCTGATTTCCTTTTATGTTTTCTACTTTAATCACAATTATAATATTCACTAAATCAGTTGGGAATAAAAGAGTTTTTTTTAAAAAAACACTTGCTATTTAATAACCCATAATTCTTTCCCCTCCAACTCCCCCCATTCACTCACACATACACATATACACACACATATACACACACACACCAGTGATTTCATTACTTATTCCTATCATTTTTTATGCTAATATCCCTGATTTATGATTTGGACAAATGGTAACCTACACACCACGAGGAAGTAAGCTGTCTAGACTTGGTTTGACATTCAGAACTAGACAGTTTCCCTTCATGTTTTATTTTATTTTTTGAAATTGAGGTATAAGAAAAAACTGTAATATAATAATCTTTATGTAAAATCTACTTGAATGACTTACACTTAGAAGAATTTCACTTTGCATATTTTTTTGAAATTACAATTGGTTTTATTGATTTTTGTTAAAATTAAAAATTCTTTTTCACTCCAACTGCACCTCTATCCTGGAAGGCGTGTTGTCTGGAGAGCAAATCACTCTTTTTGCAAACAAATGCCATCCACAGAGATCTGGCAACAGTCCCTAATCTGACAGCAAGGCTTTTATTTTTATTTTTGTCTATAGAACATGTTGACAAGTTAAGGAGAGACACCTATGTCTGAAAGAAATCTAATGTTTCCCATCTTTCCCCTCAATGACAGCTTTAGGTACAAATAGATTTTGCTCTGAATTTGCAAGTTGCAAGAAAGGATGCTTCCTTGTCTGACCATATCAGATAGAGATCAATAATAACAGCTAAGTTCTGCAAGGTGAGCTACCATCTTGTGACCTTCCTGGACATTCCTGCTAATCTTGAGAAAATATATCTGACTCACAAACAGTAACTAGGAAAGCATAAAAGACTCTTTCTTTTATGAGTTAAGTGGGAGGAACCTAGGATCCTATAGCTCTTTTTTTTCATCAAGCGAATAACTTTGGTAGATGCTTAAAACCTAAAAGTTTTTTTTTCTGTTGCAATAGACTCTAAATACTATGCATTTTTCAGAGATACCATTTATCTATGCCACTTTATCAATTCCAATAATACTAGTGGGGGGCAGGATGAACAATGGCTCCCCAAATTATCCAGATCCTTATCCACGGAATTATGACTGTTACTTTATATGGCAAAAGACATTTTCAGCTGTGATTAAATTAGGGATCTTGAAATTGGGTAATTATGTTGGTTTATTGAGGTGGACCTCAAATGCCATCACAGGTGTCCTTAGGAGAAGCAGGCAGAGTAAGATTTGACACAGAGAGTAGGTCATGTGATAGAAACAGAGAGAAACTATTGACCTCTCTCTACATTCTGGTGAGATTCAAAAACAAGGCTCTATGGGTCTAGGAACATTTGTAAGAAACTACTGTTGCTGTACAATCTTAATAAGTAGACTTAGAAATGAACTCAAACAGAAAAGTTTAAACTACTCATCCATAAATCCCTGTTTAAACTCTTCAAGGCATGATGATTTTGAATGATCATATACCAGAACAATGGTTTTCTTTCATCCCCGTATCTAGCTAGTGGAGTTGTATCAGCATGGTTAGATCCAGATCTTGGTCTCTATTTTTGTCTCCTTTTAGTGAATGTCAGTATATAGGTGTTTTCTTCTAGCCAGTATAAGATGCTAAGAGCTAACTATAGAATAGGTAAATATTACAGGTAAGATTAGATCCATCAGGATGAAGGGAGAGGTTGAAACTTCTCTCTTCCTCTCTGTATTAGATCCCTTCTACCCCCTCAGCACTCTAGCCATAAGGATTGAGGTAATTATAACTATGAGTTGAAACGTGAGATGGGATTTCTGAGAGATGACTTAAAAACTTACTGTAAATTTTAGGGCTCATTAAATTTCATTTAAGCCCTTTTCTCTCAGTTTAGATACAACTGGATTATTTTTTTAAATTCACTCTCCCAGAAATGCAGATGCCATGTCACCAATAAAAACTCCTAAGATCCTGCAGCCTCATAGTCATTCCATTAACCTATGATAGTTCACAATAATGTGAAACACAGCAATAGGGGACATGGCATTGTCTCTGAAACAGGTGTGTCTTTTAAAGGACAGTGTGGGTTAATTTAAAAGCTCTTTCTTAGGTTTGGTTTGTCTAGCTATCATTTACTATTACAGCATCTAATGAAGATTTATTCATAAGAAGAAATATAAAATTGTTATCAAATGTGTGAGGAATCAATACTCTGAAATAAAGGAGTTGACATATGGTTCCTTTAAAACTGTAGATGGGTTAGATGAAAAGAGTGGAATTGCTTCACTTGATGGCATTTTCTGACATTTCCCACTTGTGTTTTGTTCACTGTTATATTCTTTAACCTCTAAAGTATTTGAGATTCAAAATTACCAATAGTTCTGTGAGCAGTTGCATTTGGCTGATTTCCTACAATCTTACTATGCAAAGCTCAGGAAATGTTGTTCCCACTGCTTCTCTACATGCTCCCTAAACTATAGTCAGTGAGAAATAGGTGGTAGTCTCTTAAATATGTTCTCTTGGTGCCAAACAAAAAAAAAATGGAGGTTCAGCTGCCTGTCACCACAAAAAACCAAACTTGTGAGGCTATTGCTGATGCAAACGGAAAGAAGTGTATTCAGGTGCCATACAACCTTGAAGAATGGTGGACTCCCATCTACAAGACCATCTCCATCCCCCTACTCAAGCCCACAGTCCATATAGGGGTAGGGAGGAGAGGGATTTTTTTTCTTAATACAATCATCTTTCTAGCTTTTGTTGCACTCAGGGCCCTATCTATTCATATCTCTAGCTTTTGAGGCATGCTCAGTGTAAGAACCTCTCCCTATCATAATCTTGGCCAACAGGCAGAGACTCCCTTGGCAACCCAACTGACAGTTTTATGATAACAATTCTCCCCTTCAAAACTCTGGACTCTTGTAATCTTATGAGGGTACATTGACAAAAGTCTCATTCTTCTGTAGTGACTTCCTGCTGGCAAAGAGCATAGCCTTACCTGTCTCCAGGTCCAGAGATTCCTACTATCTAACAAAGGAAAGGGGATGGTAAGAATAAAGAGAAGTTTTTACAGGAGGAAGAAGGATTGTTGTCTTTGGAAGACACACAAGTGGTGTCTCAAGGAAGGCACTGCTGAACAAGTGAAGCTAGTAGACTTTTTCATGTTTCAAGAGATGGTATTTCAAACAGGCTTCCAGAGTGAGAGCTATTGTGCAAACAATCAAGTGTTTAGTGAAGGGTCAGGCCTTTAGGTGGCCACTCCCCACAGAGAATACATTTTCTGAGGAAGCCACTGAAAAAAAGGAGAAAGGAAATACATAAAATATAACATAAAAGAATAAAATAAAATAATAAAACATAACATTGTCACTTAGCTTTGGGAGCCATTACCCCTTTCTGAGAGAGCAATTTTAAATCTCCTTCAGGAGTGCAGGTCCAGCTTTGCTTTGCAGTATCAAGAGCAGCAGTAAGACCTGAGTCTTCCTCAGGTGGTGTCCACTTTATCTGTGTGTGATGGAGCCAAGGCTTGATTCCTATGAGCTTTAGGGAAAAGTGTGTTGTCACCAGGACATCATAGGGGCTGGTCCATTTCTTGACTGCTCTTCAGGGCCTCAAATCTTCTAGGACATCAGTAAGACTCAGTCTCCCAGCTGCAAATGGTGTAAGGGCTTATCAGATGAGTAGATGGACTTACAATAAGCAAACTAGTTCAAAATTTTTAATGTTTGACCTAGATGTTGTACATATTGTTTAGTTTTTAATTTAAACTCTAAATCCAAAGGGAGTATTCCTAAACCAGAAACTTAGATGTGTCTGCCATAAAGTCTTTCAAAACTATTTAATTTAAGCCCATATCTGGGCACTACCCTAATTTAGAATAAGACAATAGGGAGTGTCTGGTCCAATTTCAATTGTGTTTTCTGGAATATTGTCCCAGGATCTTTTTGTATGGTTCATTTTCTCTGTCTTTTCTGTAGATTGAGGTTTTGAAGATGCATGTCGTTTCCATTGAATGTGCAGTGCCTGTCCTATCTTCTGGACGATTTCTGAAATAAATGATGGTCCATTACCTCCTTGAATGCTGTGAGAAAGTCCAAACCTAGGGATTATTTCTTTAAGTAGAAGTTTTGATACCTCAGTTGCCGTCTCAGTTCTAGTGAGATATGTCTTCATCCATCCAGAAAAAAATGTCCACAAAAACTAATACAAATCTAAAGTTTCCTCTGGTTTTAGACATCGGTGTAAAATCAACTTGCCAGTCTTAAAATGGGCATATCCCTTTATACTGTACTCTCTTTCCTGCTGGGACATGTTCTGTCTTAGGATTGTTTTTGGCATATATCTGACAGGCTTGAATAATCTTCTGGATCAGAGGTTTCCAACCTGCGGCCCATTGGCTGCACATGGCCCAAGATGGCTATGAATACAGCCCAACACAAAATCGTAAATTTACTTAAAACCTTATCAGATTGTTTTTGTGTGATTATATGTCACAATGTATTTAATTTATGGCCCAAGACAACTCTTCTTCTTCCAGTGTGGTCCAGAGATGCCAAAAGGTCAGGCACCCCTGTCTGGATGGTCCTTTGCAAGTGAAATCCCTTCAAGTGTGCAATAATCATGTCCATTAAACCATCCCTTCCATAATGGTGTTTGAAGTTGGGATACACTAGAGCCTCAGGGAGTAAGATCATACCATGAATGTTGACCTTCCATATAGAATTAGGGTCAGTGTTAGAAATTCTCCATTCACAGACTAATTTCTCATCTTTTTCTGTGTAATGGGGTTTAAATTCTGACAAGTCCAGGTGGGGAATTAAAGCCCCCAAGACGTGCGTGGTGGCTTTCAGGCAGCTTGTATTGCTGCTTTATTGGCAGTTTGACTTTCCTGGCTTGTTTGGGAATTGTCCTTCTGGTGTCCAGGGCAGTGCTTATGGCAATCTGGTTTGGTAGGTTCACTGCCTCTAGAAATTGTAAAATCTCTTTTCTATGTTTGATGTCCTTACTCCTCAAGGTTAAGAGCCCTCTTTTTTTCCAATTGCTCTTTGAGCATGAACTACCATGAAGGCAAATTTAGGGTAGTGTAGATATTAACATTCTTCCTCTAGGACAATTCTAAGGCTCTGTTGAAGGCTATCAGTTCAGCCTTTTGTGCTGAGGTTCCTATGGCAAGGGCTTGGGTTTCTGTAACCTTGTCTATAGAGACTACTGTGTACCCAGCTCATTGCTGACCATTCTCCATGAAGCTGCTTCCATTTGTATATAATTCTCAGTCAGATTCTGTCAGCAGCTTGTCCAATGGATCTAGTCTACTGGAATAAACTTGGTCAATGATTTCCAAGCAATCATCCTGGAGGTCTGAGCCTCCCTCTGAGTCTGGGAGTAGGGTGGCTGGACTTAACATAGTGGCAGTCTGTAAGGTGACATTTGGGTTGTCTAATAAATTGCCCTGATATTTTTCCATGTGCCCTGCCATTACCCAATATTCTCCTTTCTGATCTGATAGAGTGAGGACCTGGTGTGATACAAACATTATTGTAGGCTGCCCAGAGTGAATTTCTCTGCTTCCTATAAGATACCACAGGTAGCTGCTATTGCCTGGAGGCATGGTGGCCATCCCTTGGTCATGTGATCCAATTTCTTTGAGAGATAGCATATGGATCGAGGTGTGTTTCCCAGAGTATGGGTTAGTACTTCTAGTCCAATTCCTTGCCTTTTATGAATGTATAGTTTGAAAGGTTTATGTAAATTGGGCAATTTTAGTGTAGGAGCCAAAACTAGGGTGTCAGATGCCACCTGTCAGTCTCTTGTCCATTCAGAATCTAGTCCTTCCAAAGAACGTAAAATGGTTTTGCTATAAATTCAAAGTTGGGAATCCAAACTTGGCAGAATCTTGTAATTCCTAAGAATCCACGAAGCTGCCTCTGGTTCTCTGGGATTTTTATTGTAACAATGGCTTATTTTCAATTAGCCATCAAGCTTCCACAGAGAGTGCCTTGTTTTAGTTGGAATCCCAGTTATGCTACCTCATATTTGCAAATTTGGGCCTTGTGAGGCAGTACTTTATATATATTTTATATATATTTATACCTTATATAAAGAGGATACTTTATATCCCCTTTTTGTCAAATGATTCAGGACTGTGATGATGTTGAGCAAACAGCCTTCATAAGTATTGCTAGTTATCAGTAAGTCATCTACGTATTGTAGAAGAACTCCTGATTTCAATTGAATATCCCTTAAGTCTTTTGCTAATATTTCCCCATGTAAAGCCAGGGAATTCTTAAATCCTTATGGCAACACAGTCCAACAGTATTGGAGCACGGCTTTAGTTTCTGGGTCCTCATTCAAAGGCAAATAGTAGTTGAGCATGTTCATCTATTGGGTTGCAGAAAAGGCATCCTTCAAATCTAGGACTGAAACCATTTGCTCTTCCCAGGCACTGTTGTCAACACTGTCTAAGGATTGGGCATCATAAGATAAATGTCCTGGACAATGAAATTTATGGCCCTAAGATCCTGTCTAAATCGATATTCATCAAAGTGAGGTTTTTTTTGACTGGCAAAATGGGAGTGTTGTAGGGAGACTGGCATGGCTGAATTAACCCTAATTTTAAGAGCTTCTGTAACACTGGTTGAATTCCCCCTAAAGCTTGCTTTGTAAGGAGATATAGTTTCTTTCATGGGATCTGCACCCCTTCTTTTAGGTTAATTTCTACAGGTTGAATGTTAACCGCTATACCTTGGGATTCATCAGCCCAAATAGCTTGATTGACCTGCTCATAGATCTTGAAGGGTGGGAAGATCTATGACCAGGTCTTGGTTTGCCTCCAGGTCTTTCCAGACAAATCAGGAGTGCCTGGAGATGGAGACCATGTTCCAACAGGACTTCTATACATAATTTCTGCTTCTCAGGATAAAGGTATTTATGTATGCAATATAAAAAGTAAATCTTGGCTAGCGATGGAATGGTAAGTCTGACATGTAGGGAAAAGTATGCAAAGTTTTTGATCCCCAAGCTGTCATTCTAGAGGTTGAATGAATACCTGTTTTTGTAATTGTCTAGTCAGTCCAGTAACTGTTACTGCAGCTAAACTTTTCATGGTCAGTTTTGTATTTAGCACTGAACGTGTAGCTCCCATATCTATAAGCAAATCCATTAGCTTGTTCCCCACTGTCAATTGTACCAAAGGCTCCTGCGGGAAAATAGTAATAGGTTGGGAGATGTCTAGGGGAGCCTCTGGACCTCCTCATTCATCATCACACTCATCTTCCCCTTCTAGAATTTCTCGGTGAGGGTTTTTATCTTTTTTATTTTTCTATTTGAATTCCAGGTAGTCCTTTCAACAATGGGCTTTCTCCTTGCAATAGGCACAGTGATTGGCACCTGGTGAATCTATCCCTTTCCTTTCAGGTCTCACCTCTTCTTCTGATTCCCTACATTGTTTCTAAGAAAACTGTGGCCTGTTTTAACTTCATTGTTTCCCAGGAATGGTGAATTTCAAAGGCTATATGCACCAGCTGGGAGGGAGTCATTCCCAGTGCCACATCTAAATGTTGGGGCTGCCTTTTGATATCTGGGGCACTTTTCCCAATAAAGTCATGGCTTCCATCTGGACAGTTCATGGTACCTGTGGGTCAGCATCAGTGTGCTTTCAATAGGCCTGATAGATTCTTTCTGAAAATTCACAAGGACCTTCATTTGGTTTTTGTTGAACAGCCTGTATCATATTCAGGCTCTTTTGTTTAGGCACCCCTTTCTTAAGCCTTCCAATGTACACATTATGTAATGTTCAAGGAGGGCTAGGTTTCTACTATTAGGGTTGTAGTTGAATTCTGCCAAGGGAATTGCCCTGGTTGGGTTGGGTGTCCTGTTGGGATTCTCTTGATGGAGGTGATGAGCCTCACTATTAGCCTATTTACAAATAGCCTCCTTTCCTCTGCTGTTAGCAGGATGTTAAGGAAAACTTATTCATCTGCCCAGTTTGGATGGTGAGTGGCAAAAATGGAGGTGATAACACCTGCCATCTTCTGAAGATCCTCCATATATGAGGGGTTGGAATTCTTCCATTTCAGTAATTCTGAAGTGAAAAACAGAGTATGGGCCCAATAGTAGACAGCCAGCTAGACTTCCTGGTTTATTCTGCTTATAGGGTATTACTTCAAAGGGAATTGTCCTCCATATAGGGATGCTCCCTGGCCAAATTGGGTGCCCTGATAAGTCCTTGAAGGGGAGACCATTTCTTCTTCAGACAGAGGTTGGACCCTCTTACAGGGGTATCTATCAGCCAAGGTGGTGACTGGTGAAGACTTCCTGCTGCTAATCCTCCATCCCTTGGATTCAAGGCATTAAAGGGACTCATTTCCTCAGTTTCCTTTTCTTCCTGCTTCTTACTATCAGGGAGGGATTTTAAAGTTATGTCCATTCTCTGCATCATTAAGTGGTTCCCTTTCCTTGCCAGATCTTTACTGTGTAAAGATATAAACACCTGGACATAAGGGATTTTGTCCCATTTCCTTGACCATGGGCAAAATAATTCCAATTGCATAATGATGTAGTAATTTAGGGAACCATTTAGGGGCAATTTTTTTTCTCTGTAGTCTAAAGAATACAATACATGTAGACCAAGCAGTGTTACAACAGAAAACTAATTCCTTCTTAGATATTGAATAATAGCTGTACATGGGCCAATTTGCTAAAATTTGGCCCAGTGGGATCTCTTCAGGAGTCAACACATAACAATCCCTGATGGCACACAAGTACATACCCAAAACCATAATCATAACAAGACTCCAGACAAAGTAGGAACATACAAACAAAACTTGAAACGACAACTCCAACATTTCAAATGAAATGTCATATCTCCTGCCAACTCATACCACAAGTGATCCTAACCAGACCACAGTGGGGTGAAGGTCCAAATGGCCCTGACTGGACCCTAGGGGTGCAAAGGCTCAAAGGTCCTGACTGCGTCCCACTGTTGCAAAGCCCAAATGGCATGGATGAAGGAAACCCAGTGTGCGTGCTGGTTTGACTCAACCAGTCTTAGAGTTCCTCTCCTTCCCAGATCAGTTTTCTTTCACCAGCCAAATGTTTCAGGTGGCTGACACCTTGAGAAGGAGTTCAGGAAAATTCCCTGAGCCTGGGAAATCCCTGGTAGCCCACTCTCAAGGTTAGCCTGTCACAGGCAGCTGGGACCAGAGCCCAAGCCCTCTGGGACTTACCAAGGTGCACACATATGATCCCATCTGGGTTCACTCAAACTGTTGCCAAACAAAAAAATGGAGGTTCAGTAGCCTGTTGCCATGAAAACCCAAACTCGTGAGGCAGGTGCTGATACAAAAGGAAAAAGGTTTGTTCAGGTGCCACACAACTGGGAGAATAGTGGACTCCTGTCTTAAAGACCATCTCCATCCTTTTGCTCAAGCCCACAGTTCTTGTAGTGATGGGGAGGGGACAACTTTTTTCCTAATCCAATTTTCTTTCTAGTTTTTGGTGCGCTCAGGCCCTATCCATTCATCTCCCTAGCTTTCCATGCACACTTGGGCTCTATTCATTCATATCTCTAGCTTTTGGTGTGCTCAGTGTAAGACCCACCCACCCCCACTGCCATCTTGGCCAATGGGCGGAGACTCCCCTGGTGCTCCAGCTGAGTGACTGTTTTATGGTAACATATAACATACTTGGATCTTTTTATACAGTTTAGGGAAATTCTTGGCTACAGATCAAAAAGGAATTTCCTCTTTCGAGGCCCTAAAGTAATTAATTTTTTCATGTACTAATAAGGGAGTGAATAAAGAAGTCATCACTCCAGGAGTTAGCCAAGAGCAAGGTACTTAGTACACTTTTTTATTTTCTACACAAGGCACCACTAAGTAAAAAGATATACGCATAATCAGAGACTACCCACACTGATTTCTTAGCCCTTTGCTATTGAGGTGTCTTTTCCTTCAGTAATTTGAACAGCAAAGGCTTTCTCTATTTTAAGAGGAAAAAGAAGATCTTCCATTATTCAGACCTTGGGAGACCACTTGCTTATATCCATCACGGAGTGGGTGATTTCTTTTTACATTCAAAATAATTGACAGTCAAATATTGAATTATAACTTTTTATTTTTCACTTGAGACATTGGAAAGTGGGCTTACTCTAATACTTAGCAAAAATATTACATATCTGTCATGCAAAAATTTTCACAGCATAAAGAATAAAAACTGCACAGCATTTCATATTGTTGTTGTCTTATATTGTAACTATCTTGAGAATGGAATAGCCCAAGGTCTCCTAGTTTATCTATTTCTCAAGGTTACAGGTTGAATTGTGTCCCCCTCAAAGACGCATTAAAGGCCTACCCCCAGGTACTTGTACATGTGACCTTATTTGGAAATAGAGTCTTTGCAAAGTTAAGACAAGGTCACTGGAGTAAATCCTAATCCATGTGACTGTTATCCTTATAAGAAGAAGAAAGAGCTACGTGAAGACAATAACACTCAGGGAGAATGACACTGATGACTGAAGCAGAGACTGAAATGGGGGAACTATAAGCCAAGGAATATTAGGAGTTGAAGGTCACCATCAGAAGACAGGCAGAAGCAAGCAAGATATCTTGATTTCCAGACTGTGAGAAAACACATTTCTGTTTTGTAAGCTGCTCAATTTTGGGCACTTTATTGTGGCAGCTCTAAGATATTAATATCCCATGTGAAGGAAAGATTATCATTTGGCAAAAAGCTAGGAAGCCAAGATGCAGGATATTTCAGGGATCTCTTAAAACATTCTACCCTGCAATTCCTTCTAGTTCTCGGGTAACAATGGGTGCAATGCACCTTAAAGCATTGCAAAACCTTATATTGGACCCACTGTCCATGTCAACAACATGAAAAGAGGAAGCTGGTATTTATGTGTCCCAGAGCACTCTGGGATTGATAAAATGATATTAAGTGTGACAGGCTAGTGTCTGTCGTGTCTAGGTAAGGGTGCTTTTACTCAAAGAACTTGGAGCCTACCATGGATATGGTAAAGGTTTAATGGGTTTTTAATTTATATAATATATTAGCTTTATTGCTGCATTTGCTTAATTTCAGAAGATATGGCCTCTTCATCTTATATGAATTTTTTAATGTAGTGTCAGATAAAATTGCTTCCATTCAGAGTATTCACATCAAAGTAACTAGTCCCAAAGTACCTCAACCAATTGGATCTAAGCAGGATAATCCTGGCCTTCATGGGTTTTCAGCAAATACTCCTTTTGAACGTAATATTTTCTTTCACCCTGAGCTTGGAGGCCAGGGCCCTCACGTGGGTACTAACAGTAACATGAGTTGAAGTTAAACTGACACATGTAATTTATCAACTAGCATTAGATTTGTCTAGGCTGTTTTTTCAAGTGGCAGAGAACATTTTTAATAGCCTGTACTAAATAGAACTCCAGGGTTGAGTTGATAAAAAGAATACCCCTGGTGTAGTGGTTGCTAGAAATGAAACAGTTGTGAATGTAATACGACTGATTGAAGAACACGAGTGAAAGACAGTTCAGATATTGTACTGAATAACTCTGTCTCAATTCTTTATACAATTTAGACTCCATAAATAAAATTATGCCATGTAGTTGAACACACATTTTTATATTCAAAATTTTATTATTTTATTTTTAAAAACCACTTTATTGAGGTACGATTGATGTGTAAAAACAGTACATAGTTAATGCACTTTCCGAGTTTGGGGATAAACTTACACCTATGAAACCATCATCATCCAGGCCATAGACACATTCATCACCTCCCAAAGTTTTCTCCTACCCCTTTACTTAGTTTTGTGGCAAGAGCACAATATAATATCTCCCCTTTTAAAAAATTTTCACTGTACAATACAGTATTTAGCTATAGTATGCTGGTAATAGATCTACAGAACTTATCTTGCATAACTGAAACTGTATACCCTGTATCCATTACCTGCTCATTTGCCTTCTCCCTCTACTGCCTGGTAATCACCATTCTACTCTCTACTTTTATGAGTTTGACTATTTTAGATCCCACATTTAAGTGAGAACATACCATATTTGTCTTCTTGTGCCTGACTTATTTGACTTAGCATAATGTTCTTTATGTCCGTCCATGTTGTTTCAGATTACAGGATTTCCCTCTATTTTAAGGCTAAATGATATTTTGTTGTATGTATATACCAATGCCCTTTATCCGATCATCCAGTGATAGACACTTGCCCTATTTCCATAGTGGCTACTGTGAATAATGAAGTAGAGAACATGACGGTGCAGGTATCCCTTCAAGATCCTGATTTCAATTCCTTTGGATATGTACTCAGAGGTGGGGGAATCCTGGGTCATATGGTAGTACTATTTTTATCTGTTTGAGGAACAATTATACTGTTTTTATAGTGGCTGTACCGATTTTTATTTCCTCCAATAGTGTAGCAGGGTTCTCTCTTCTCCCACATCCTTGCCAATGCAGATTCTCATATATATATGATGACAAATGCAAGGTGAGATCTCATTGTGGTTTTGATTTGCATTTCCCTGATGATAAGTGATGTTGAGAAACATTTTCAAATAGAAAAGGGTGTTTGTATTAATTCTTTGGAAAAATTTTCAGGGTGTTTTCCTACTTTTTATTTTTTTTTATTTTATTTTTTTTAAATATATTTTATTGATTATGCCATTACAGTTGTCCCATTTTCCCCCCTATATTCCCCTCCACCCTGCACACCCCTTCCCACCCACATTCCCCCTCTTTAGTTAATGTCCATGGGTCATATATAGAAGTTCTTTGGCTTCTACATTTCCTATACTATTCTTAACCTCCCCCTGTCTATCTTCTACCTACCATTTATGCTTCTTATTCCCTGTACCTTTTACCTCTCTCTCCCCACTTACTCCCCTAATGATAACCCTCTGTGTGATCTCCATTTCTATGATTCTGTTCCTGTTCTAGTTGTTTGCTTAGTTTGTTTTTGTTTTT
>VMDR010024036.1:0-15251 GCA_007922815.1 Macrotus californicus | reverse complement strand
CCAGAAAAAATTCAATACATTTCTCGGATGACATTCCAGAATGATCTCATGATTATAATGTTTCCTTTATTCATTCAACAAACATGTACAAATTTAGCCATTGAATTATATGTATTACATTAAAAATAAACTTATATTGTAGGAAGGATATAACTGAAGGAATTCAGATTCTAGGGGAAAGATCTGTATTCTCTATGAAAACATTGAAGGGCAGTGTGGATCAGGCATGATGTGCCAGTAAGTGGGAAAAGCATGAACAAACTATGAAGACTAAGTGCTACGTGGGTAACACATTTGGCCTTCCATTTTTGAAGAATTTGGCAACTAATTCAGTCTCCTTGTCTACCTCTCTTCCTGCTATGATCCTAGATGTCAGATGTCTGAATGACTCAGACATCTTGAGTTCACATTCAATGATCTTCCACAGCCACATCCTGCACCTCACAATCACTAGAATCTGCTCCTTTACCTCAAAATCATAAATTTAGATTTTCCAGTTTCCAGTTCTTTCTGCTCATTGAGTTTCTTTCACATCCTCTACCCTTTGACCTCCTCTAACCCCTCGACTTCTCTAACCTCTCTTTTACATCTTCTCCTGTTTTTCTTATCTATTCATCTTAAAATCCTTATACCATTGCTTCAATCACTGTTTTAGCAATAAACTCACATCTCCTACCTCTCTGGCCTTTTGGTGCATGTCTACCTATCCATAGGCTTTTCATTCCTCAGAATCAATCTGACCTCTGGAGCAGTGAATACCAAGAAATATACACCAATGAAACACACATGCATATACAGAACTTATGTGTATACACTAGCATGCCATCTCATTCTGTGTGCACATGGGTATGTGTATATACACATGTATGATCCACGTGCAGTGTTGGAGCTACTAATGTCCTTAGTCCAGGGCATCTTTTTTCCTGATGTGGAGGTACCTGGGAAAACTGCTTTGTGATTGCAAGTTTCTCTGGTTAGCATGGTGTAAGCGTTATGGTCTCTGTGGTTGATGTATTTGGTGCCAAGAAGACTCATATTGTCAGCATTTCATAATGGCACCCACTTGCCTTAGAGAGGGATGGTTGGACACTGATGGTACTTGGCTCCCTTACTCTCTTGTTCTTCCCAGTGTTCACATATAGAGGTATTTCTATGTTCACTCTCGCTGGCCTTGGAGTCATTTTATCTCTTATTTCTACTTTGATCTCTTACATACTGCTTTTTTTATTTTGGTGCTTATTTCCTAATTTTCAGGTTCTTCTTATGGCTGTTCTCATTTACTGACTGATGCATACCAATATAAGTACTTACATACACACATATGCATACGCACAGAACATTCACAAACAATTACACAAACAAATATGTTCAGTCCAAAATGATGAGGGGTATAACCAGCTACATTTTATGGCAGCACAGACCCAGATGCCACTAACTTAGTAAATGACACAGTGAATCACGAGAAACCAGTGGTATGAAAGGAAAAAGGGGATATTTCATACTTTTTGACAAGCTATGATTGCCACTCGTGCTCAGATGCAGAAGGATAATGACGGTGATGTGCATGAACAGGAGGTAATGGTTGCTTCCCTCTCCCCTCATGGTCTCTGAGCTGCTGTGTGTGCAGCTGTCACGTAAAGCATAGGAAATTGGAAGCAAAAGTCTGTTGCAAATGAATGTCTGAAGAATATAGATATGATTGGGGGTGGGGATCTCTATCTCTTAGAAGCTTTTATGTGAACCCTCCCCCCAAAAACCAGATACTTTCTGAATTCCCAGTGCACAAGGGGTTTTGAGTATTAGCTCAAGCCCACAATTGGTAAGAAACAAGTAAGTGCTGTGACAGATGCTGAAGGGAAGACTTATGTAAGTACAACTTGGTCACTGACAGAAAAAAATGCTCATAAAGAAGTAGTAGATGAGTAAAAACTATAGAAAAGTAAACATGCCATATGCATATAACTCTCATAATTCTAGAAGAAGATCTACAGAGATGGATTGACAGGACACTCTAGACGTTTTTCTCAGGATCTGGTCTCCAAATCTTCATTTTATAAATTATCGAGAAAAGAAAGCCTTAAGTCATCTCTCAGTGGGCTACACAGAGATGATCTCACTTTAAGTTTTTTTTGGTGAATTTATATTCTATGAGCTAATCCTGAAGCACATAAGCTCTGAAATAGATTCTTTAGGCAGCAAGAGAGGTGAGGCATTCCATTGTCCCCAAAGAAGCAATTTATCATGTGTGTTCCACAACCACTTATAAAGGAGTACAGATTATTTTCCTTCAACCCCATAGCTTTAAGAGCAATTTGAAAGTTGTAGGGGTGGATGATACTTATGAAAATAACACAGAACTTCCACATATATATTCTTCAAGTGCCCTTAAATTTAGGACATTTGAATTCCTGTTAGAAATGGACATATAAGTTAAACACTCATCTATTTCCTATTGTATCTATCTATCTATCTATCTATCTATCTATCTATCTATCTATCTATCTATCAGTCATCTATCTATATACCTACCTACCTGTCTGTCTGTCCATCCATACATCCATCCATCCATCCATCCATCCATCCAATCTACATATTTTTCATCTATCTGTCTGTTTGTCTGTCTATCTATCATCTGGAAAGTGAATGTTTCTGCATTGCTATATAGGGTAGATTTTACTGTAATTTGTCTCTCCAGAAAATTCAATCCTAACTTGACTTTTATTCAGTTCCTATTAGAATCTTCCTGAGAGTGTTGCGAAGAGGCATGGCATGAGAGGCAGTCCAATCTTAGGCTTTTTCACTTGTTCACTTATTCACTCATTCATAGAGAACTGTTAAGGCTCAGGGGACAGTGATGCAAAGGATGTGGTATTTGCTTCTTAGTACATGCCAGAGTAGTGAGCTGGACAGAAAAATAAGTAAGTGATCCGAGTGCAACTATTCAAGTGATGGGATGGACTATAGGAGTTCGTAGGAAGATTGGCTGAGCTTGAAATCCAAGTGTCAAAGACAAGAAGACCTCCCAGAGAAGATGGTGTCTGAGAGGTTGGGAGGGAAAGAGCTGAAGAAGTGTTCTTGAGAGAAGGGCTGTCATATGCAAGGTCCTGTGACATAAATATCATGGATTGTTTAGTAACATTGACCTTTGAACTAGAAAAGGTCAACTGGGGACTGTTAAGAGATGAGGCTTGAGAGAAAAAGTAGGGATCAGATGATAATTGTCTTTTGTGATCTGAACAAGTGAGTGGAATCCATGCCAAGGGAAATGGGAGGCTTGTTATGATCAGAACTGTATTTAGAATGATCCATCTGGCATCCAGAAGTTCAACCAATTGGAGCATAACAAGAGAGAGACAGAGAGACTAGTTAGGAAGGCATTACAATATCCAGGTAGGAAAGATGAAGGCCTGAATGCAGGCAGTGGTGGTGGGGACAACAGGGAAAGAACCACCCTGAGGGATGCTGAGGAGCGGAAGCCAGCAGAATGAAGTGACAGAATGGATGTGAGAGTCATGGAGATTTGTGATTCTTTGACTGACAGCTGACCAGCACACTGGTTTAATGGCAGCAATGGCCTTTTTGTTTTTCTTTCTTTAGCTCCAGTGCCTAGGTACTGATGTAATCCTTAAGAAGAAACCTTTTCAAAATTGTTGCTGCTGATGTTACCCAGTTTTTCTGATGAAGAAGGTGAAGTTTAAGATAACAAGTAACTTTCTCAAAGTCACACAGAATTCATAACCTTATGGATATTGTAAACCATTAATTCTATCACTGCATGAAGGACCTTCTACTACTACTACTACTACTACTACTACTACTACTACTACTACTACTAATAATAATAATAATAATTTGTATACACCATAGAGAAAACATTGAGCAAAAGGCATGAACAGTTTGGAAAAGAAATATAAATGGCAAACTTAACATGAAAAAAGGTCTGATCTCACTATTCAAAGTAGTACAAATTTGGAATATTTTAGTAGTGCAATACTCACAAAAGTACCAGTTCAAAGAAAAGGATATATGCCTCCTTTTTGGGTTAGCAAGTAGTCAAGTATTTTTTAAAAATAAAATGATATGTAACATTTTAAAAAACAGGCAACATTATATACATTTTGGAGGTAGTGCTCTGTTTTTTAAAGTCAATTTTTGAAGCACTTACATTGAACGGTGTATGAATCACAGGTACACGGCTTCATGTATTTTTCATGAAGAGAACACATTGTTCTAGCCACCACTGACATGAAATAGAACATTGATGGCATTTCAGAAGCATCACCCTGTCATCTTCCTACCCAAAGGTTATCTCTGTCCTCACATTAACATCATAAATTCATTCTGCCTGTTTGTGGACTTAGCATAAGTGGAATCATATGAGGTCTGTTCAGAAAGTATCCAGCCACACACTATGCAAAATAGAGATATTTATTAAGGATACAATATACAAGAAACTGTGTACATAGGACAATGATACCTCAGTCCTCTTCAAAGTAGGCACCTTGGGACCTCACACAGTTCTTCTGTCATAATTTCAGCTGCCCTGTCATATTTTCTTGAATCTCATTAATGGTCTGAAATCTCTTCCCTTTCAAAGGTGATTTTAGTCTACAGCCATACCTCCCTGAATGCTCCCGATCTTGTCAAAGGTGATTTTAGTTTTGTGAAAAGCCAGAATTTGCAGGGTACCAAATCTGGGCTGTAGTGGGGCTGAGTCACCTGGGTGATAAAGAACTCTGCACGAGACGTGATACATGAGCAGGCACGTTGTCATGATGAAGCTGTCAATCACCAGTTGCCCATAGCTGCAGCCTTCTGAATCATCTGAATAGTTTTCACAAGCTTAATGCAAAATTTGATGCAGATTCGTTGCTCTATTCAGTCATTTTTAATGTGATGGATATACAGTACACATGTTCCCTCAAGAGTGTGTACTGCCCCCACTGACTGTACAGTGAAGTCGTCATTGTTCACACATGTGCATTCCAGTCCACTCTCCTTGGCTGCCAGGATACATGCATGTTGTGCAAACTGTTCTTGTTATATTAATAATGGTTGGACTTTTTCCTGACAGACCTCATATGGGTTTCTTCTTTCAGTCAAGATTGTGTTTATGAGATCTATGTTGTTGCATGGGGCAGTATTTTTGTATAATGTTTGAAGGAATATATCATAATTGATTTATCATTCTACTAGTGATAATATTTGGGTCATTTAAGAAGTTTGGGACTATATTAAATCATATCCTAGTACTTATTCTTGCTGAATAATGTTGATCATAAACACAGGAATTGAATTCAGGGACTTATCTGTGGTATTTAGCAGATATCAACAAACAATTTTTCAATGCAAATGTGCCAACTATAATCCTACCTGTAGTGACTGGTTACACCATAGTATTGCCAAGCCTTGGAATTTTAGATATAAATCTGGGGGGTGTATAGTGATATAAATTATGGATTCAATTTGCACTGTTATGTAACTAATGAAATTTAGCACTCTTTCATATGCTTATTGGTATTTTGGATGTTCTCTTTTGTAAATGTCAGTTCAAGTCTTTTACCTTTTTTGGATTGTGGACCTTTAACTTATTTGCCACATGTACGTGAGTTCTTTGTTGGGTGAGTCTATTCCAAATACCTTCTCCCACTCTTTGGGTTGCCTTTCCAATCTCTTAATAGAGTCGTTTAATGAGGAAAATTTCTTTATTTTAATGTAATCTAATTTATTATTATATTTTCCTTTTTTGGTAAGTGCTGTTTGTTTCCATTTTCAAGAAAACAATCTATGCTAAAGTCATGGATATAGTCTCATAATTTTCATCTAAAATCATTATTATTTTACCTTTCCTATTTAGGTCAGTGATCTCTCTGGTATTTTTTATGTTGATTTTACTAAATTTATTAATTCTCATAGGTTATAGATTCTTTTGGATTCTCTCAGCTTTATCTTTCGCTTTGCATTTGTTTTATCTTTTTTTCTGAAGACATCTGGGGAGTTTTGAAAATGATTTTGCCATCTCACCGCCAATGGCTCCTGCCCTTTTACTTGTTTTTTTAATACTTTGCTTAAATATATTTATTTAAAACCATACCTACATGGTACACTTAAATATGAAAAATCCTTTGCTGAAGACTTTATCTTGTTTTTTAATTGCATTTATTGGGGTGACACTGGTTAATAAAACCGCACAGGTTCCAAGTGTACGGCTCTGTTGCACATCATCTGTTCTGCGTTCTGCACTCATCACCCGAAGGCAAGTCTCTTTCCGCCACCGTTTATCCCCCTGCCCACTTCCACCTGTCCCCGCTCACCTTTCCCTCTGGCAATCAGCATACTGTTGAGCAAAATAAACAACATAGAAACAGATTCATAGATACTGAGAACAGACTACTCAGAAAGGGGAAGTTGGGGGACTGGGTGAAAAAGGTGAAAGGATTAAGCTAAAACAAAACAAAGCAAAACAAAACAAAAAGCACACCCAGACACAGACTTCAGTGTGCCCTTCTCCTTTGAATTTCATTCTTGTGCTCTACCATCTCTATTTTGAATTCTTGTGTATCCTCTTTGAGGTCTCACTTCACAGAGGCCATGTTTGTTTTTTTTTATTCAAATAATTTTATGTAACGTGTGTATCTATCAAGTGTCGTGGTGTACTGTTTCTGATATAAATGATTCATTTGCCTTGGGCTCCGAGAAGAGCTTCCTGGCTTTCACATGGTAAGTCTTAGGCCACGGGCATTCTTCAGGAGCTGCGCCGTGTTCATCTCTCTGAGGCACCTGTACAGCCCCGACCCCCACTTTTTCTTCCTGCTTCCTCTCTTCTCCCCTTTCCTTCACACTCCAGTACCTGGCATATGTTACATAGTCCTGCGGCAGCTTTCCGCCTCGTCAATCTGCAGTAGCAGGCAGGATCCTGCCCTCTGTTTGGTGAAGCTTTTGCTTCCTTTGCCAGCTCCAGTCAATGCACCCTTCTATCAGCCTTTGTTTTCCCAGATCTACTGTTAGGGCATTGTCAAGTTCATGTCTATCGTAGATGGTGTGGCTGCATTCTTAGCTGGTCAAAGATCTTATTTTGCTTTCTGCTTTTTATTTTCCTCTTTCCTTGGTTGCAGGGAAAACAGGAGGAGAGAGGCATCTTGACTATTTCTAAATATGATTGATTACTTAATTGTATACAAAATATTATACAGAAACTTCATCCTTTGTGCTTAGTACAAAAGCCATTAACACCTGAAATGATTTTGAATATTGAAAAGGATAAAAATAGCACTTTGTAGATTGGAGGCTTAAAACAGTGAAACCTTCTTGAAGTCTATTAAATATATTTTTTCCCTGTGGCTTTACATTCTTCCATGAAACGCAAATGAAATGTTTTGGAGAAGCATTTGTTTCACTGACTGATCTCTTTTTATTCCCTGTGTGCATTTTTAGGTCACATAAACACCATCTGATGCTCGCATTTGAGACCAACCCTTTTTCTTTAAATCCTTGTTGATCTATTATACAGGAAGAAGGGTTTTTATCTTTTCATGAACAGATGGTGAACAATTTGATCTGGTTGAAAGTAACATTCAACTCTTGCTGTAGCAAATGCTACATGCCATTTTTCAGAACAGTAGAAAACATACCATCCTTTTGCTTTTTTGAGGTATTAAATCTCTGGTGCTGATAAAAATCTTAGGCGACTGACCATCAGTTACTACCGGAGATTTGATTGTAAGTTCTTGGCTTATGTCTGTGGTTTTTACTTATAGGAATACATTCTACTCTTTGAAAAGAGTAATGCATAGAACATTATTGACTGAGGTTCATATTTTTTTCTCCCAATTACCCTTTTTGATTCCAGAAGTACACCTGGAAGAAAAGGACAGGCAGGCAAGGGAATGAGCATTGCGTTTATTAAATACTTTCCACAGCCTAAGCACTGAACTAAACGCAGTACAGATTTTTGTTGCATTTCATCCTTAAAACTTTTGAAAAAAGAGTTTTGATCCTGATTTACAGGTCAAGAAACTGAAGCTCAGAGACATTAAGTATCTATTCAAGGTCACAGAACCAGTGAGTTAATTTTGGAATTTGCACTCGGGTTTGCCTGATCCTGAAGTCCATGGCTGGTCTGCATGAGGAGCTTTCTCCCGTTGGTTACTGAGTGACTATAATCAGACTGGCCAGTCTGATTCCAGGGCCCATACTTTAGCTGTTCTCTCGGTTGCCTTGTTAGAGAAAGGCGTCATTCATCCCTGTCAGGTGCTGGCGCAGTGCCTGGTATGGAGTAGAGACTTGATGTATGTTTGTCTGAGGGCAAAACATGGGAGAAGTTGGCTTGGGATTTCTATTTACCCAGAGTGCTTTGCTACTCAAAACAGGAAAGAAATGGCAAATGGATATTCTAAGGTTGTTTATTCCATTTATTTTTCCATGTTTATCTTTTCTGTTTTTCTTTCTGGATAGTAAAAATCTAAAAGACTAGGTAGCAGCTAGACCACATAGGAAAATTTTCAAAATGACCAAGAGAAAAAAAAATCACTGAAATAAAAGAGACTGCATGATGAAATAATGAGAATTTATCAAACAAGTTTTCTTTTTATAGATTTCTCCAAATTTAAGCACAGTATACTGCTTAAACACTGATCACCTTTTGGAAGTTACTTAGGATTAGAAAGTTGAGATGAAATAATCTGAAGATACTATAAGGCGTACTTAAAATGGCTCCTATTTTGAAATAGCTTTGAATGAGATTTTACCTGTTATACTTCACTGCCAATTTTATTGATTCACCTATGGAAGAGCGTTATGACTGTGCTCTAGTGAAAATATTTTCTACGTCTGAGATCATGCTTGGCATATAGTAGTCCCTCCATAAATGTTTGATGACTGAGTATTAATTAAAAGAAAAATTTTAAAGAAGAATGCTGCATTTAACTTAGATTACCTGTGATCAGCATTACAATTGATAATAAATAAGTAACTAGTATATTTATTGCACATGCCAGGTATCAGGCTAAGCACTTTATAGGCATCATTTTATTTACTTGTCACAGCATTGCTATGAAGTCTTACTGATTTTACTTTTGTTTTACAAATGTGGAAATCATTGTTTAGAGAAGATAATTGTCCATGATCACACTGCTATTTAGTAGATGAGCCAGCGTTTAAACCCAAAGTTCAAAGCCCAAGATGTTATTTGGGCTTTGTACCAAATAACAAGTACCTATTTTTTAAATCTTTGAGAGCTTTTCTCACACCAGAAGTTGACAAACAATACAAGAGCCAAGAAGCATGTAGTCTCATTGATGTGACTATCCATCACATTAGACCAAAACGGGTCATATGCATGCAATAATGACCAGTGGTTAGCATGGGGTTTGCAATGTAACCAAAAGGGATATATTAAAATAAAACCCACTAGTGAGTCATGCTGGATTTCCAGTGATTCTAGAACCAATGAATTCACCAAATCAGTTACCAACATTCACTTCTATGAATGTATCCATCCTGGAGTCATAGTACCACTAGTGTTTGCTTCAGGAAAACCTGCTTGCAAAACATATACGTGATCTTTATTTCTATGTTAAATCACCAAATCCTAACCTTTGCCATGTGTTAGGTCTTTATGTAAATAACATTTATTGGGGGCTCTGCCTATTTTATGTGCTGGGCATACAGTGGTGAGTGACACGGCCATGGTTCCTTCCATTGCAGAATTTACACCCTCGTCAGGAAAACAGATAATAAACAAGAGAACAATATATAATTATTATAAATGTAGTGACTGTGGAGAAAGAAAGGATCAGAGTTCTGTGGTTTAAAAGAGTGGTTTTAAAACAACAATTTTATGAAGATGGTAAAAGTATTGATAGATATGTAGCTGCATTGTTCCCAGACTTAAACACATAATAGTAGTCTAGTTTTGTACTACATTAGGACAAACAGCGCTGGCGAGATGTCACAAGGAATATATTTGTCTTGTTTCTGGTCTAGGCCCTCCCTCTGTTCTTTTGTTTCATCATCCTGGCTCCACTCTTTCCGTCCTGCTGCCCAAACAGTCCACATCCAGTAGGGTGTCACGGTGGCCCATTGCTTGCTTCAGATATTCTTATTGACTATTTCTTCAAAATTATGTGCATACAGTTGCATGAAGGCAGATCTTTAAACTACAGAGTCTACCTGTAGTCATACTTAACTAGGTAGTACTTGTTGAAGGCTCTGTGGGCCATTTTATCAACAATTTGGTCAGGTATGTACCCTTGACTCACTGTTATAAGACAGCGAAACATCAGCGAGTCTGAGCTTGCGTAAGGTCACAAAGTTCTGGTATGGATACGATGACGACATCTAACATGGGCAAGACATGACATCTAACATGGATGGGCAGGTCTAACTCCGTGGCTGATGTTGCCTCTGGCAGGCAGGCTGCCTCTAATGTATGTCCCAATCTTCATTGCATATGGTCTCAAAGCAATTGCATTGTAACCATGTCAAGAGATTTCTGGGCAAACATAAGGTTTCTTCATATCAATAATAAACACAAGCTCTCAAAAATTACTACCACTTTATTGCCTCAGATAAATCTTTTAATGTTAGACATTAGTGCTTTGTCTGCTCTGTCATTTGGCAGAATCTTTTATAAAGATGAGCATAATTTACTATTTTAAAGAGATCTGTGGAAAACATCAGAACAACAATTCACATGCCTCTGTGCTTGCCAATTATTTTAGATTTGGAAATGACTTCCCAATCATATGGCACTGTGGGTAATATTTGTTTTCCTGGAAAGAAGTAATTTTGTCTTTTATAAGTTGTTTATTTTTCAAGTCATTTCTATAGGAATAGGAAATCAATTCTCTCTAGTCAATTGTGCTGCTTTCCCAGTTTCCAGTCATTTCTATAGGGGGCTATGCTGAGAGTGAGAGCCCCAGAAACCTGAGACGACCCTGAGAGACTTTGCCCAGGATAGAGGCCTGGCCAGGAAAGGCCTGAGGTCAGAGCCAGGAGGGGAGTGCATGGTGTCAGGTATGATGAAGGATGAGGCAAGCCCACAGGGAAAGCAGAAAGATCCGGGACAGGTAGGGATGAGGCAGGTCAGGGTAAGTGGTTCAGCACCGATGCAAGGGAACATTAGCACCAATTTGGAAATGATGCCTGTGGCAAAGTCCAAGGGCGAGCCTGTTGAATTAGATTCATGTAGGCCCAGGGAGCCTCTTCTGCCTGTATAATAATTCTTGCATCTTCTTTTGAACAATATTGCTCAGTAGTTGTGGACTGAACAAGGAGATTTCCTGGCAGGTTGCTCTGTGTCCTGCAGATGTCAATGGCTGTCTGCCTTAAGTAAATTCTCACCATTTTTGCAAAAGATGAGACAGAGGGGTAGTCAAAGGAGAAAAAGTTAGTCCCCATTAATACCATTTGTTTCATGTGGACACCAGGGAACAAACAGTAACTAATGCTTAGGGCACGAGGATTATTCAAAAGACAAACACCAAGTGTTTGGCAGAAATTGCAATTCTGGCTATAGCCCAACTAATTAAGTTTCTAGGAACCTTGGCCTCTCTATGGACTCCCTAGAGATTGTAGTATAATCTTTGTTTACTTACTTGCTCCCTCCCTCAGTAGATACCTGAGTGGACCTTCCTGTGCCCTATAATGGAGTAGATACTCAATAATGTTGATGAATGAATGAAAGAATAAATGAATGGCTTTGTAAATTTAGCCAAAGAAAATTACCTGGGCACTCTGTAAGGGCAGTGCAGAGCAGGTGGGCGAAGGGGGAGGTGGGGAGACCCAGTTACTTTTCCTGTGCTGTGAGGATGAATTTTGCTTTATTTAAAAGATGACTGATGTTAATTTCAAGCAGAAATGAAAGAAGTTGGCAAATCTGTTCAGACTCTTACAGATTGTGAAAATCTCTGCTGATATCAGCAGTGCTTTTGTTCCATAAACATGTTTGTTCTGTGTTTTGTTAAAGCCCAAATCAAGTGTGTTTTTCTGAGTAGATCAATACCAATTTCTCTGAATCTCTTAAGTCCTTGCAAAGGCCTATTTGCTGATTTTATGGTCACAGACTCTCAGTTATGGAACTTTTATTATTTATTGTCCTTTTAAGAACAAGTGAACTTTTACTGTCTAAAGTGTGGTGTTATTTTTATAATGAGCAAGGAGATATTTTTTTCTTCTGTGAGGCTGGAAAAATGTTTCAATTAAAAAAGAAAAGCAAAACTTGAGCGGGTCTAGACTGTTGTGTTTCTGCTGAGCCCTGGTAGAAAAATGTGGGTGGGGCCCCCAGACTGCTCTTGTCTGATCTGGGGAGGCGTTTGTGGGTATGAGTGTCCCTCAGGGTACACGCAGTACACATAGTGCACAGGGTACATCAGCACCTACAATAGCTGTGCCACCTTAAAGCTCACAATGTGTTTTGGAATCTTCCAGATCTTGCCCTCTCGAGTCTGCTCAGGTTTTCTGTAACCACTTGGTAGAGAGCTGCCCAATCTTTAAAGACAGATTCCCAAGTTAGTGTTCCTAGAGTTCATTTCAAGCAGAAATGAAAGAAATTGGCAAATCTATGTCCTTCCATCAGCAGTTTTTTGAGGCCACGACTCCTTAGGGTCTCAGATCCTGTTTTCCTTGGGGGGGACCCAGTTCACCCTGCTTTGGTAGTTGCCTCCCAGCTCTGTGAAACCGCTCCGGGCTCTGGTCACTGTGTCAACCCTCCGAACCTCTAGGACTGCTTCTTTTTCTTCTGATTTCCTCTTGAAAAGTAGTTAAATCAAGGTACTTCTCTTTTTACTTGCTTCAGTCTATCAGTTAACCTTTTAAGAATAGCTTTCTTTTTTTCTAGCTTCATCAATCTATCCCTGTTTTGTCACAAGAGTAGAGTATGATTTTCAAAGCACTTGTTATTGCTTAATTTCTTGATTGATCTTATTGTCTCAAGTATAAGCTTCTAAAATTATGCAGATTTTTTTGTCTGCAAGAATTTCCTTAAAATTTTTTTCTCTTGTCTTAAGAGAATGGCACATTATCTTTATAATAAGGGTCCTGATTAAAAAAACAAAACAAAACAAAAAACCAACTATCTTCCTGTGGGTGACATCTCAACTTGGGTGTCTGAAATCTAAAGGCATTTTAAAAACCACACGAATCCAAAGTCACCTTGAATACATGTGGTGAGGATTTTCTTTGAACCCATGGACACGTCACATACACTCCAGCCACAGTTCTCTCTGTGGGTCTAAATCCAAGGTGTCTAACAACTTGAAAGCAGCAAATATTGTCAGGGTCACCAATCCCTAAAGTAATCTAAACCCACCTCCAACACCCCTATAACACCCGATGAAGCTGTGACTCTGAGGTTCATGGTCCAGCTGCGTCAGCAGCTGCAGCCTAAGACCCTTGCCTGGCTGATCTGCCCTTGGGTGAAGTCTTTCTACTCAGCCCTGCAAGCATTTTCTGAAGAACTGAGTGCGTTGTGTTTTACATGTGTCCCGACCTAGCTGCTCTCCACGGGATGGAGCAGTCATAAGCTGCAGTGACTGACCAAGGCCAGCATTTCACTAAAGCTAACTTAGAGCTCCTACCCAGACTGTGGGAGATAAACCACAGCACATACGTAATGTGAGCCCTGCAGGCCATCAAGACCAGAAACCCACAGGCCAGCTAAACAAAAAGTCTTAATGTGTACTGTTCCTTTGCTTCACAAGTGACACTCACTGTCTTTCAAGATCCACAGCCCAAAGCTAGGATTTTGGGGGTTGACAGGAGCCTCAAATGACACTCATTAGTAAATAGAAAGGAGTCAAGCATGTAGAGATCAAAATGATACTTTTTTTTCAGCTGATAAAGCCGATTCAGGAAGTGGGTTATATTTGCAAGCAATTGGGCTCCCTGATATAAACCCACTGATTAGAGACTTTTGCCTTCACCGTTACAGGCACTCTGAGGCAACTCAAGTGTTCCCCGTGTGCACCGCTGTTCTTGCCCCTGTGCAGCCCTCCTCCATAGAGAAGCAAGCCAGAACTTTTCCTTTTCTCTCTGTAGCCTCATTCCCAAGAGAGAAGCAGAGGGGCCTAAGTTCAAGGAAGTTGCAAAATTGAACAATACATACATATTGATCTAATTTGCATTTACCTGGTGACTAATGAGGTTGAGCATCCCTTCCTACATAACTAAGAAGAGATGAGATGATGCTTTGACCTTGGAGAAATGTCTCTAATTTTTTTTTACCTGCTTATTCTCCTACTGAGGTCACAAACGTGATGCACAGAAACACAGTGTACTTCGTATTCCTTGAACATATAGACACTTTAATTGATGGCAATGTTAGAATGGTGATATCAGCATACTTGTGTTTTATTCCCAACCCTTTTGGAATTGCAATATTAATGAGTAGTGGCAAGATCTTGCATGTATTAAGAGCCGCATATTTACAAATAACTGTTTTACCTCATCCCTTTCAATGACCCTCAAGGTAGGAAACGTGGCTCCTTGTTTTAAAGAGAGGAAGCATATTTCGGAACATTAACTGATCTTTTTCCCGGTGCCAACATAGCTAGTTAAGTAGGAATACGAAGACAGGAATTGAGATATTTGGGTTGTAAGCTCATTTCTATTTCTACCATGTTAGCCTCTTTTGTGCTAAGACATGAAATGTCTTAAAAAGTGTTTGTTAGTGGTGTGTGGTCATGACAAGGAGAAGGAAATGCAGAGAAGGACCCAGAAATCTTGTCCCCCTCCAAAAGACTGCTTACCTCTTACCTATGCAAGAAGTTGCTTCCCCTAGGTTGCTGAAAGGTCCATTCAAGGGCGACTTATGGGAATAGCAATCAGGAGTCTTGTTCTCTTTCTCTGCAATTCAGATGAGAGTTAACACTATTATCCTAGGTGACTGAATCATCCCGTCCTATTGTTTCCTAGGTGGCAGAGCTACCCAGTGAACAAGGGACCTTTAACGAAGTCCAGCGTGCTGGATTACTTCCACTTGGCACGTTAAGGATAATATTGACTCAGCCCTTCAGAGAGACTCATTTGCCAAATATGAAGAATTCCTCTTCCTGAGTTTAGGATCGGGGGTCTCAAATTTTAAAGGCAGAAATTGATCTACTTATAGAGCTGCTGCCAGAGTTATTCAGGATGCCCCAAAGAGCCACATTAAGGTGGCTCATGAGTCAATAATCATCCTAATGAAAAGTAGAGAGAACAAAGATAACAGAGTTTGTAAATTACTGAGGTTGGAGCGGTCATCAGAAAAGTTT
>VMDR010024035.1:0-15266 GCA_007922815.1 Macrotus californicus | reverse complement strand
TGTGTTAGTTACACATACTCAAAATCTTGCATGGGGTTGCAGCCAGAGCTCACTTTTGGTCCTCTTATCTGTACTCACTCCCTTGATGCTTTAATCCAGTTTTATGGATTTAACGTTCAAATGGCTACATGCCAATGACTCCCAATTTGACTCATATCTCATGTTGATTCAGCATCTCCCATTGGATATGTAACAGACAGCTCAGGCACGCCCCCAGCAAAATCCTGTCCCTGTCCTTCCTAGCCATTCTTATTCGCTAAATCTGGCAACTCCAACTCTCTTCTCCCATGTGGCCTTCCACAACGCAGGTGAGCAGAAAGAAAAAAGCGTTTGAAAGATAAAGAAGAGTCACTCCTGGGGTACATACCATCAGAAGATAATCTCTCTCCAACTGTAGTCCCAGATATTTGCATGTATTTAAAGAGACTTGTAGCAAGACTTATGACACCAGCAATTCTGAATGGGATCAGAGAGACTCAAAGCAGGAGAAAGGCATCAGAAGCAGAGCAGCTCTGTATGCCACTGACAGAACCCTTAGAACTCAGAGTGAGAGGAATCCCAGTGGGCGGGGCCTAACACCACCGCACTGATCACCTGGCATGCACCGGCATGCCACAAGAGAATAATTATGGTGGCCAGAATCAAGGATCACCTGAACGATGTGGCAAAAGTGAAAGAAGATCAAGAAGAAACTCAGACAAGAGACACTGCCCTATTCACTGTCAGCTTGCCTAGAATAAAGGAATAAATGTTTTAAATGGGAACTACACTGCTGTGATTTTTGCACGTCTACTCATTTGCATATAAGTCTGCATAAATTAGTGCTTCAAAACATGTGTGTCACTGTTCTATGAGGTGACTTCAGCTCTTCTCACTTACTGTGGCTTTCATGAGCAAATAGCTCCTATTTTCCACAATTAGCTTTTAGACTATCCATGTAACATCACACGGTTCCTTCTATAGGAAGTATAACCAGGACGGCAAAACCAGTTAAACATGCTACACAGAAAAGGAAACACAGTCCAATTTCATACATAAATATAAAGGTTTTTTAAATGATGTCTGGTTTTCTTTACAGTTTGCCAAATGGAAGAGTCCCTCCTAATATCGCTAAGAAGGAACACATGTCCAGGACTGTAACAATTAGCCTATGACCAGCACCCACAAGCTAGGATTAGCTAGACCCCAGGTAAGCAGTGCCCTTGAGTAAGTTCAATAGTGTGTGTCATCGCTAAAATTAAACACTGGGCTTGGGAACCAAGAAATGTGATTTATTACAACTGTAGGTCTTGAGAGCTAAGCTTTTAACTTAAAAAAATTGAGGGGAGTGGAAGGGATTAAAAAGCAAAGAAGTCAGTCTTTGGCTCAGTTTCTGTCTCATATTAGCACCCATCTGCCATAGCCTAAGGTTAAAAAGTACTCATTTTAATCACAAAAATCATACCCACCATGTGTTAGCCCAAAGTCACTCACTCCCCATGGGGGAAGCTACATAAACACGGATGGCTCTTATAACAAAAATGTGAAGAAAAGAGAAACAACAGTTTTTTGTTTGTTTTAACTGGACGTTTTCCCCATGTAATGAAGGTTAAATCTCAAATTAGCTTTCTCCAAAGTCAACTTCCCCAAACACTGAAAGAATAATTAAATTTGATAATCTCAAACAAATCTTCCAAATTGTGGCATCATATGGCAGTGCCATGGAATTTTGCAAGCAGCATTTGAATTTGGTAAGAAAGCCGAAGTATATATTTAGTAAACTCTCTGAAATTTCATTCCTTCAAGCCTAACAAATAGTCAGTTTCTGAAATAGACCCACGGATAATATAAACACTTTGACAGAAAATTGGTGGTGGTGACCATGGCGTAAAACTATCCGAGGACAAATGCACTGTGGCTTGGAATATAAAACACAATTTTCCTTGCATAGAGCCAAAAGGAAATGATGCCGGAGTTCACAAAACCTATTCTCCTCCTGAAATTACATTCCGACCTTTCCCTTCACTGGGCGTCTTTTGAAGAGAAAAACTCAATGCTCCAAGCCATTCCGTTGACTTTGGTTTGCAAGTAATCACCATTTCAGAATTTATTTTTTTGTTTCTACACTCTTTCTACCTATGAGTATTAAGAAGGCATTTCTGCCTTCCTGTGTTTTATTAAGAAGGGCTCTAGGGGGAAAACTGAGGCAGCCCAAAGCGTGTGTCTTGCCTGTATTTCCCATGTTCTCCCTGCTTCCACACGGGCTGCCTCCCCATTCCTGTCAAATACTCCTACTTGGAGAACGAACGCTGAGCCCAGGGGCAATGGGGTGAGGATGAAATTGGGAATGAGAGCTTATTTCTTCTACTTACTTGTTTTGTCCCACATACTTATTTAACCTTTCCTCCCTATCATTCTTCTTCGTACCTTCTAACCTCTAATAAACCTGAACCACCCCCGATTCTCACACCACACCCTATGCACGCCTCCCTATGTGCCTCTTTAGTGATGCATCTTCCTTCATGTGACCTCACCTTGCACTGTTTTCAGCCTACGTATCTCCTAAGGCCCAGCTCTATTCTCAGCCCACTAGCAAAGCTTTTCCTGATCTGCCAACTAAAAATAGTTTTACCTTCCGCTAAATGCAGCCTTGTTTTGTATTTAATTAATTTGCATGTGGCTATTTTCTCCCCAGCTGAATGACAGCGAATGGGGAACAAGATCATCGCCTCTCCTTCATGAACCTGTCCCCTACTCTCCCGGAGCGCCTGGGCCTGGTAGAATATGCTGAGCACTGGGACAGGAGAGCAGAGGTTCTCTGTTAAAAATGAAATTTATATTCTTTATCAAAGCAGGCATAAGCCTTGGAAAGTTGATTGTTTACAAGGCCTTACTTCATAACAATTCAAAAATAAAATAAAAATTACAGAAAATTTCCATTAAAGAAAGCAAGAAATTTAGCACATGGAAGGAAATTTACCTCGGTTCAACCTTTCAGCAAACCTTTTCAGAATAAAACTCAAGTTTCAATATTGAAGAGTCAACATATGAAAGAGTCATTCTTTGTAGTATTTACTAAGCTTATTTACTGAAGAATATAATAATAGACCAAATACATTAAAACAACCCAGTTTATCTGGGATCTAGGTATTATTACTTTGACCTTGGTTTCAAGCTAATATACCTTGAAATATACAGGTTGGAGCAAAAAGAAAGAGCCACATGTTCTCATCACTCGGTCCCATGCTGACTTTTTTTTAAATCTTGATGTTGAAATGTGTGACATATGATGGGAAAGTTTATAGCAAATGCATTATTGCTTGGTCTTTAAAAACACCATTGCATCTAAAAACAATCCAAATAAAAAGCTGTGCCTTATTAAACTCTGATGTGAATTTCTTGTGCCCTTTTCTTATGTCCATTGAAATGACTGGGGGAAGTTAACAGTGTATGTTAAAAGCCCGGAGAGTTTCTGTGGATATACCTTCATCTTATGGTAAACAAGTTTAACACAAGGTCATTTGGCACTCTGCAAATGAGTTGGAATTTTTAGCAAGAAGGCAGATAAAGCCTGGGTGTGCACTTTGCAAAGAAATTAGCCACACGACAAGTGAGCTCAGGAAAAAATTATGTTGAAAACCCCAGACTTCGGTCCAAAACCTCTACCTAATTTATGAAACCCATAAATATTTAACACTATAGCAAGCTCAAGATTAATTATTAGTTGGCTGATTTTTAAATGCCTGCTCTACAAAGCCAAACTAATGAGAAAATTAATAATCAAGCATTTCAAAATATCATAAAATTATTAAGTTTTGAGGGATATTAGGGTTTCTCTAAAAAGTTCTTCCAACTCCCTCCTTTTGTGATTATGGAAATTGAGGCACCGGGAGGGGAAATGTTTTGTGTGAGGCTGGTAATTACTTCTAGGTGTGAGACTGGGCCTAGTCCTTCACAAAGCATGGAGAGTAGGACTCTGGCCACTTGCTGACTCAGAGCTGCTGACTCAGAGCTCCCGCAGAGTGGGGGGACAGTGAGTGATCAACAGACACCCTCCATGAGCTCCTCATCCCTTCTGTAACCAAAGAGCTTCTAATGCCTCTTCAGTCAGTGGTTTCTATGAGTGACCTCTAATGAACTGAGGAGCAAATTTTGTCTTCAGTTTAAACCTATGGATATACTGCATCACTTTGACAGGATCTGCCCTCTGATTTTTAGTATAATAATCACTTACCAGGAATTTAGTGTATAATAGAAGAAAACATAGAATGAGTCCATGGTTGAAGGTTTAAATCTGTGTTTCCTCATGATCTTGGCTTGGACAACTACTTAAGTTCTCCAAGCCTCTTCTCCAACCACCCCTCCCCCACCACCAACAAAGTCAGGAGACAATAATCACTATGGGATAATAAAACGAACACTTATATATGACTACCATGAGCCATTAATTTAAATGCCTCCTCATTATTAAATTACAGATACATATAATACAGGTGTGATGATCCTCTCTATTTTCCAGATGAGAAAGCTGTGGTTAACAATTTTAGGGACACAGTATGATTTAGTGGTGACAAGCATAAGACCTGGATGCAGAATGAGTATGAATGTGGCTCCAATACTTTCTAGGTGTGTGGTCTGGAGAAAGTGATTTCACCTGTCTGCACTACGTCCGTCTCATATATAAATAGGAATAATAATTACATGCAATCCATGTGACTGTTGTAAGGGTTAAATGGAATAACAGGCATCTCTTCAAACAACAACTGGAGCACAGTAGCTCTTAAAATATGTTGACTAATTGGCATTATTATTCTATAATGCCCAAGATCACAGTAGCACTCAATGGCCGAGATGAAACCTGCAAGTCTTGTCTGATGGAGCTCTGGTTCTTATCCCTCATGCTGTGCACCACTGGTTCTGCCTCCAAGATTTTCTGACCTTGATGGGTAGGCAGGCCATTTTAGGGGGGCATTAACTCTTTCAACTCTTTACATGATCATATAAATTCATTACTTGATATCTTACCGCTTAAGAGTAGGGATGTTTTTAACTTTTAATTTTTTATTTAAACTTATACAAAATTGCAAAGTGATACAAAGAATCCCCAATGCCCTTCTCCCAAATTCCCTAAACTAGATAAATTGACATGTGCATCCGGATAAGATGCACTGAGAAGGATACAATATCAATCCGAGAGATTTCTGCAAAAAATGCTTAACCTAGTGTGATTGCAAGGAAGCATCAGACCAACCCATTGGGAGGGATGAAGTGTAAACCGACTGACAGTCAAGTTCAAAAGTGCCCCGCAATGGGAAACAAGAAAATGCCAAGGAACTGTTCTGGATTAAAAGACATTATGAGAAACTACAGTATTTTGCTGTGTATAATGCACACCCATATGACGTGTGCTCCCTCGTTTCGGGCCCAAACTTCAGAGAAAAAACCTGTCGTTTTAATTTTTTAATTCAATTTTTTATTTATTCGCAAGTTCAACAAAACAGATTATCATATTCCGGGGTATTATTCTACACATGGGTGTCGTTGTTGCTTTCTAGAGTCACGTTTTTCATGCATAAGAATAAACAGAAGAATTAAAAATATTTCTCTAGATACAGAATTAGTATTACCCATGTATAATGCACATCCTTATTTTTCCCTCAAAAATTTGGGCAAAAATGTGAGCATTATACATGGCAAACTATGGTACATGCTACTTGTATTATTGAACTGGATTCTTATCCAAAAATAAAGGACAATAATGAGATGATCTACTTTACTCTGAAAAGATTGTCTCATGTCCTATTTCCAGTTCAGAGTCTAATCCAGGAATACATGCATTGTATCAATTTTATTTTCCTGATTTGATATTTCCTGATTGAACATTTGGATATTTATAATGTATAGGAGATTAAATAAAGTGACTTTTTCGGTAGATAACATGAGAACTTGAAGGGAGGTTGTGGCTGCCTGTGTACAGACAGGGGACCTGGGCATCGGAAGAAGGTGGCTGCCCGTGGTCCACAGTTAGTGGGAAAGTGGCAGTTCCAGGACTGTCTCCAGCCTATCAGACCACTGCTCCTCCTGCTACATCCAGCTGCAGAAAATATTCAGAGCCTTTAACATCGCATTACTTCCCTGTGACTGCTTTGACATATTAACAAAAATTGGATGGCTTAACACACATTTATTCGTTTAGAGTTCGGGGTGTCCGAAGATAACACTCGATTTCATTGGCCAAAGTGAAGTGTCCACAAGGCTGTGCTTGCCCCTCGGGCTCCAGGGAAGAGCCCCTTTCTGTGCCTCATCCAGCTTCTCCAGATGAGTCTCCTGCATTCCTTGGTTTATGACCTTCTTTCTCCATCTTCAGAGCCACAGACTTAGCCTCTTCAAAGCTTTCTTTGTTTCCATTACCATGCACTTTCTTCTCACCAGTTTTCAAATCTCCCTCTGCCTCCCTCCTGTAAGGACATGGGGTTACATCTAGGGTCCACCCGGACCCAGGATCACCTCTCCATTTCAAAATCCTTAGTTTAATCACAGCTGCAAAATCCCCATTCCCACATAAAGTGACGTGCCCAGAATCCAGGGTTTGGGACCTGGATCTCTGGGGTCACTGGCTTACCATAGGCATGAATGGACACCTCCATTTGTACTGAGACTGAGTTTTTTATTTAAATACTCAACTAGGCATTCATTTGTACTCAAGCTGAAGCTGAAATTAAGAGTTGGGAGGAAGTTAATTCCTAATCATTTTCTAGCAGGAAAACAGCATGCTCTGAGAGTTTGTGTCTAACATCATGCTTGCTGAGACTTTTGTAATCTGCTCACAGGGCTCTCACATGAGCTTTTTGAGGGCAGGTGCGTGTTACATATTTTTTATATCTCCAGTATGGTAGGCTGAATATTGGCCCTCGTACATACCCAGATCCTAATTCCTGAAACTACAAAAGTCACCTTCTCTGGCAAAAAGGACTTTGTGGATGGGATTAAGTTAAGGAGTTTGAAAGAAGATTATTTTTAATTACTAGGTGGGCCCTAAGAGCAATCTCCAGTGTCCTTGTAAGAGGGAGGCAGAGGGTAAATTGATACAGAAGAGGAGGAAGTGATGTGACAACAGAACCAGAGATTGGGTGACATGGTCATAAGCCAAAGAATATCAACAACCATCAGAAGCTGGATGTAACAACCAAAATGCATTCTCTCCTGGAGTGTCCCAAAGGAGCAAAGGCCTGTGGACACGTTGATTCAGCTGCATAAGACTCAGTTTGGACTGTTGGACTCTAGAACTATAAAAGAATAAATGTTTGTTGTTTTAAACCACTAAGTTGGTTGTAATTTGCTACAGTAGTAATAGGAAACTAATATGCTTGGTAATTAGCTTAGTACCAGGCACATACTAGGAACTCAACAAATAGTTGATAAATACTTTCAGAAGGAAAGAAATGGAGAGAGGTAGAAAGTAAGAGAGGGAGGGCACAAAGGGAAAGGAGGGAGGAGGGATTAAAGCTACAAGGAAAACCACCATTCCAGATTTTAATTTAATCAATATTTGACCTATTTTCCTCCACTGGGCACACATTACTGGCCTCCCAACTGAAAAGACTTAAGATGTTTTTCTTGAGTAAAACGTCTACATCTGGAATTGGAAGACTACATGACATGCTTCACGTTGAGGGAATTCCTGCCATTGAGTTATGAGTTTCTGCCAGAAGGGGCTACAGTGAGGGCCAGGCCAGCCCCCTTCCGAGGGAGAATTTTCAGGCCTGGCCCAAGAGTTGGCAAGTGGGTGGCACTGAGAGATGAGGGTGCATCCTCTCACTGCCTGAAGGGATCATCCATTTCTGTCAAAATGTTTAGGCTGAAAGGTATGTCAGTACAGATAGAGCCTCTTTAAAAAAATGTTCTCACGTCTACTAGCTCTGGGAAACAACTATTACTGGATACATTTAGTGATACGTGAAGTAACAGAATTCACGAGTTTCAGAAATAATACATCCTGGCCCATACTGAACTCTGTAATTGGTGCTATTTAGTGAGAACCTGTAAACGAACTAAAAGCTACGTCTAAGGCAGCGTGTTACCTTTGGGTAGTTCACTGAGGTGTTAAATTAAACAAAACTGAAGGTGGGAAGGTTGAAGCAATAAAGCTCTTATCTTATAGACCTTGATCTCTAGGTCTCAAGCTAGGATTCCATTAAAATAGACTTTTTTCCTGACTGGCTTATTTCACTTAGCGTAATACTCTCCAGGTCCCTCCACGCTGTCACAAAAGGTAAGATTCCCTTTTCTATGGCTGTGTAGTCTTTCATTGTGTAAATGTACCAGAGCAATTTCACCCACCCATCTACTGATGGACAATTGGGCTGCTTCCAAATCTTGGCTATTGTAAATAACACTGCTATAAATATAGGGGTGCATATATTCTTGACTTGGGGTGGTGAACCCCCACTACAATATGCAGGTAATGTATTATAAAATTATACATCTAAAACCTATAAAATTTTATTAACCCACATCACCCCAATAAAGTCAATAAAAATTTTTAAAAATTAAAAAGACCTTAAGATATAGAAGAAAGAGAAACTTTTTCTCCCCTGAAACTACCATTGACTTATTGAGTTTGACAATACTCAACAATGTCTTAATGTTTGTCCAAGTGAAAAAAATCACTTTGGTCTGCCATAGAGATAAATGAGGTAAATTCATCAAGAGACCCAACTCAATAAGAATATTGATGATGTTCTGCCTAGATGCATAAACCCTTCCGTCACAAGCGACTTGTCAGATACTCAATGTGAGACTTTTGCTGTTACTTTAAAAAAAAAAAATCGCACCTCAATTTCCCATCCTGTAATTTCTTCAATTATTTTTCAGATTATGCTGCATTTTTCATGACAAGTTGCATTGAATCAGAGCTGAAGTGAGAAAGAATGTAGGAAAAGAAACAAATACACCATTGAGCTGAATCGTAATCACTCTATGAATTGAGAAAAAGACACAATCACAGAGAAACAATGAAAAAGCATCCTTTTTGCAGGAGGTGTAGATATGTGGATGTAAGTGGGAGGGAGTCATTCCTTTTCTGTATGGGGAAGGTCCATAGTCTTGCTGTCTTGCTGCAAGCCTATGCAGGAGGGGAACAGGAATTTTCCATGGGCTTCATCTTCACCTTGCCAGTGGGTCTGTTATTTGATGTTTATAATCCTTGGGAATAAGGAGCTCCCTTGCAGTTCTGCTGGGAGAAGTCTATTAGAAATCCATGTCTAAAGAGGCTACTCATCACTTCTACTCACTGATCCTCAATTGTTTTCTTGAAACTATACAGAAAAAATAGAAAAGACAAAACAAAAACAAAAATTCTAATCTCACTGTAATGTAATTGGTGTTCATTTAAATATAATGTTTGATGGCATTGTGCTATTATTTTAAAATCCTTTCTCATCTATGCATGTTCACTTATTTCAACTATTCCTTGGAAAAAATAAGGTCTTTTCACCACAGACTCTTCACATCTCTCTCCTCTGGGCAGATATTTAAGTTATTACAAGATATTAAGAAGAAAAATGAATAATAAAGCATCATATGACTCCACTGTAAGAAGTTCTTATTGTAAAAGGGGTCTATGTTAAAACAGTATTTTACTAATGTGTTCACAGATTTGAGGAACTCAAGAACAGTCTCCACACATCTTCCTGGGCTCTCCCTCCAGCAAGAGCAAACAGACCTTGCAGACAAGAGCGCTAGAATCTGCATCAGAAACCAGCATGCTTCTAAAGCCTTTTATCTTTTTCTTAATACCTGGACTGATGAGGAAGTCAGTCACCTGTCAGTTCCAAAGGAGAATAAAGATGCTAATTACCTATTCAATACCTCTCAGCAATTCTGAGAATTACTTTAAGAATGATCTGTCCTCCTTTCAGGCTGAGAAGGAACTTCAACCCTTTGAGTGCTTTACTCCTGCTGCGAGACTCTGGTTAAAATAAAGGTTCCCTAGAGTCTTAACTGCTTTCTCCTTCTCTTCTGCTCTGAATATCTCTTTACTTTGCAAAGTGGCTTCTTAAAAGTGTCACATACTTTTTCTTCAGCAAAACCAATGTTCTAACCAGGCTATATGACAAGCAAACAAAGTTATCTTGGTTTTGTAGTAAAAGAGCATGCCAAATGACTTTTTTCAAACGATGAGTCTCTCTTAATTCAAACATAAAGAAAGGTAAAAATGTGGTTCCCATGTTCTTACATTACATATATGGTATGATTTTTAGAAGAACGTGAGTATCAAGATCTCTTTCAGGATCATTTCAGCTTTGACTCCTTTGAATATTAAGGTTGTAGATATGTTAAAGCACCTCATTTCATTATCAGTGCTCCCAAGTTCCTAACAGCTAATGTCTTAGCTGTCATTTGAAAAGTTTCTCAGAAGGTATCATGATATTGAGGTGGTAGTGGAGACAGTGCCATCCATACAGGGAAGTGAGAGAATCGAGAAGTTTCAAGGATGATATTTACCTACAGCTTTGTCTGCAGAGGACTTTGAGCTCAGAGCTGGGACACCTGGCTTCCAACAGCACAATCAAGTTCTCTAGACATATACACAAGTGATGCGCTCTTTTTCTTGTCATGCTGGTAGTAACAATATGAAATCTACTCTCAAGGGTTACGTGCACAGTAGTGTTGTTAACCAAAAACACATTGTTGTACAGAGATCTCTTGGACTTATTCCTTTCACATGTCTCAAATTTACACCCATCAAATAGCAACTCCCCTTTGCCCCTGACCCCCAGCCCCTCACTGGCTACCACCATCTACTTTCTGCTTCTGTGAGTTTGACTGTTTCAGATACCTCAAGAGAATCTGGCAGATAGATAGCTAGATAGATAGACAGACAGACAGACAGATGAGTATTATTCAGCCATGAAAAAGAAGTAAACCTACCATATGTATAACAGGGATATACCTTGGAAACATTATGCTAAGTGAAATAAGCCAATGACAAAATGACAAATACTGCATGATTTCACTTATATGGTGTGCCCTTTCTGAGCTTCAACTTTCTCTTCTATGAAATGCAATAGTAATCCCTTCCCACGTCATTGCTGTGATGAAAAAAGTAAATATTACAAAGTGAAAGAGTAATATTTTTTCACATGAATCCCACCTCTGCTAACACAGACATGTAGACTGAAGATCTATATAATCTAATTATGTGAACTCACTTAGGCAACAGAGTACTATAAAAAATACTAAAAGGACAAGAAGTCTATGTTGATTAAATATTGATTTAAACTTGAACCACTAGTTAAATGAGGTTGGTAAAGTTCTGCAGAAGCAGATCCTGAAATGAGGGTTTATGTCCAAGTGTTTTTTAAGAAACTACTACTTCCTGAGGAAAACAGGAAGTTTGAGAAGGGTTGTGAAAGAGAAATCTCAAGCAAGGTTGAGATTTCAGGTACAGTCTCAGAAAAAGCCTAGGAAGCAATGGAAGATATATTATACCTTTTGAAGGATTTAGTCTGAAGGCAAAGCAGCTGGTCTTTCATACCACTGCTCAGTCTGTCACTGGGCACAGGCTAGGAGTGCCCAGTGGGGGAACATATAAACTCTCTGGCACTTCTATGAGTAACTGTTAGCAAAATGCTCCATGATCCAAAGGCAGTCCTCTGAAGAAGGTCAAAGTCACAGGTACCCATCAGTGGAGGCAAAGCACGTAGAAGGGTGCCCAGAAGGGTTGAATGCATATGAGGGGATCTGGGAAGTGCACCAAGAGTGTCCCCTTAGTTTGCAAATGCCCATACTGGGGCCCAACAAGATCAAGTAGCTTGCCCAAGGTCACCTGCACATTAATGGCATACTTGATTATGCAACCCAAGACTCCGAGCTCAGTGTTCCTTCCTCAGCACCAGGATGCTGGTGGGTCTCTTAGACTGTATGTCCTGATATCATTATACATATTCAGTATTCTAAGCCAGTTTTTTATTCGTGTTTGAGAAAATAAATATCCAGGCTCATACAAATTGATATGTACCCACTACAGCAAAGTACATTTTTTGTAAGGCTATAAATAACTTAAGAAGCAGCACTGCTAGCAGGTCCCCTGCAAACTCTGCCGTGGGTGGAAATGCTGTCCTTGTCCTTAAATAAGGAAAGGAAGGGGGGTGAGATGTGCTCCCTTGAATGTAAGACTGTTAGAGAAACCAGTATTTCTGAAATGCTTGCAAGAATCCATATTTATCAGGCACTTCCTCAACACCCTTAAGTACAGACCAAAATAATGACACTGAAAATAAGAAAGGAATCCCCAACATGATGAGCCTGAACCAAGAGCCTAATAATCTCGCTGCCTGGAGAAGCCAAATCTTGCTGCTTCATAGTCCAAAAAGGAAGCAACGCACCCATCTGATTCAGAAATGAAAAGTGTAGGGTTTTCTCTTTTATGATGTTACCAAGGAATCAGAGACTAACGATGGTCTGGAACTTGGGCAAAGTACATTTTCAAAGGCTTTTAGAGATTTTCCCTAAGTGTCCACAATCAACACATGAGCTACAGTCATAACACGGCCATGGAGACACTGCCCCCGAAGGACGTCTGCCTCTGTGACTGCCCTCTCCGGAGGGGTCCAGCACTCTCTGGGCTCTTCTTGGTTCAGCAAAGCAGTAATTAATTCATTACAAGCAACGAACGAGTATCACTCTGTATCCTGGGAGTCCATCTCCAAATACTCTCAGAAGAATCTCTGTAAAAGGAACCCAGCAGAGAAACCTGGGCCATTTTCCCATATAGACTGGCATGATTACTCTGCCATTATTTGATCGACTTTTCTTTGTCCGTGGATAATCAGAGAGAGAAGAGACTGACAAATGGCTCCCCTCAATGGATCAAAAGGCTCCTACAACAGAAGGAAGTAGATACACCTTCTTTCCCCCAGAAAGACACGGGGATCAATAGATGGAGATACGAGGAAAAACAGAGAAGCTTTTTTAAGCTCGGTACTACCATGCTGAACAATTAAGAACCATTCAATTACAAAATGGAAGTCCTGTCTTCACCCAATGTACTTTGTGCTACATGCCTTATATACAAGGTCCGGCAAGTAACGCCCCTCTTTGTTACAAAATCTTGTGTTACAAAATCATCAGCATGTAACTCCATAACATAACATCGCACTCAAGCACACCGTATGACACTTTAGGTGAAATGTCCAAATTAAAACACTAAATTATTATACCAACCCAGCACACTCAAGCAGGCATTACTTCTGCTGGACCCTGGGTATCACTGCTCGACAATTCTGCAAATTTTATGTTATGTGCACTCTGTGTAACAGTAAAATATAGAGCTCGTAAGGACTGCAAGCAAGACTTCTTGAACATTAATGCTCCAAATCCTGTGCTCTCCCTGCCCCCTTCCATAAAACACTCCCTCTCCCAGGTCATGAGACTGTACCTCCTGTGGGATTCCCTTCCCAAAAAGAGGGGTCATGTAAGTGTGAATTAAGTGTTGAAACTACAAGGATTCTGTCCATATCTGAGCAGGGACTAACAATAGGGAGGAAACAGCTGCAGGAATGTGAAAGAGGGCTTGAGGAGGCAAGTGTCTGTGCAGACTGCCTCCCTAGAGGCTCTCTTCACACCTTAGCACATTTAAAAACTGATCAGGTATTTCAAATGTGTTGCACCACAGCTCTGAAGTAAACGGGGCCAGGGAGAGAAACAGGAGAGTCCGTTTCTCCAATTTCCCTGCCCATTCATGCAATCACATCTCTTTCTGGGTGACATTTCTACCCTCTAATCACGAGTTAGTCAGAAAGGCTAATAATCTACGCTAAGCTTCTTTAATGTAACTCGCTCAAGTTAATAATAAAATACCTAAGGAATTTTAATATGTCAGACAAGCCCATGGTAGTAGGGAATTTGTTCCACACTTTTAGCCCTCCTGATACCTGTGTGTGTTTGTACAAGTTCTAATGGACTTTCTGAGTTATTGCCTAAATCATCCTCAAAATAAGTCTGGGGAGTAGTTAGGGTTAGTGGTATTCCTGTTTCACAGGAGAAAAACATGGAGCATGAAGATGCAGAGTAGAGGCTTTGACCGGCAGAGCTGACTAAGGGTGGGAAGGGTGAGGGTCCCGTCGCTGGAGGAATGAAATGGACGAAGTGAGAGTGAAGACTCTTCCCAGTGGTCTGATTGGTGATTACTTGGTGTCAGGTCTTAGGGGCAGGGTGACAATGAGAATACCCTTTGTATAATGTCCTAACTCACCACCCCTGGAGTCTGCTTCTCTTTCCTAACTTACAACACATCATTGGTGATCATGATTCTGGATGAGAAACACCAGTGCTCCCAGATAATGCTGCCTTTCATGGACAAATTCAAACTGGGCAATTTTTTATTTATTATTTTTTGTCCTGCTTTATTCTATTGCAGATGGCCCAATTTCCCCTCTTTGCCCTCCGTCCAGCCCAGCTGTTGTCTCTGAGCCACGGAAGCTCCGCCATTCCCTGGCCAGGGCAGCCCTTGGGGAGCAGCTTAGGGAAGGACTCCTTAAACGGTTTCAAAGTTCACAGCTCAAGTCTTTTCACCAGAAACACCAAAGCGGGCAGGCCTCAGCTGATGGGGAAGATGCATCAACGACGGGTCCCACCAGCTGCACATTTTGAAAAATAAAACTTTACTAAATAAAAAAAAAGCAAAATGGGCAATTTTAAATAAAAACTACTACATATCTTCCCTTCTTAATCATTTTTGAGAATGTCATATTTTAGGTAAATGTGTTCACCTGGATTTCCTTGAGGAATTTTCAGGGCATTACCTTACTAAAGGTAAGTTAGGTGGAAATATCAACTTGCTTTTAGTACTTATTAATCCTATTTATTAATGCTATTTACTAATGCTTTACATTCATAAATATAAAGTACATATATCATTGGAATAAAAATAAATTAAAATGAGTATTAATAAAACTATATTTTAACAATTACTTGATTAGGAAAGATTACATGAAGATACATAAAGACCTGTTGTTTTCCTATGTGCTTTCTTTATTAGTGTTTAATCCTGCTTCATTTGTTCCTGGAATTTCTGCCAACTTAACGAAGTGCAATACTTTTGAATGCAGCTTAATTTTTGTCTCAGAATCAGATATGTTACCAGTAACCGCAGGAATTTAGGTCAAGGAGACTCCTAAGACAAACTAATTATCATTATTATTCTCCCATAGTAGTGTTAAATTTTAATTACTTACTATTCATTGTTTCCAGAGCCGCATTTTTATCTCTTTGCATATGATGGG
>VMDR010024034.1:0-15270 GCA_007922815.1 Macrotus californicus | reverse complement strand
CCCTCCCTGTGATCTCCATTTCTGTGATTCTGTTCCTGTTCTAGTTGTTTGCTTAGTTTCTTTTTGTTTTAGGTTAGGTTGTTAATAAGTGTGACTTTGTTGTCATTTTACTGTTCCTATTTTTGATCTTCTTTTTCTTAGATAAGTCCCTTTAACATTTCAGATAATAAGGGCTTGGTGATGATGAACTCCTTCAACTTGACCTTATCTGGGAAGCACTTTATCTGCCCTTCCATTCTAAATGAAAGCTTGGCTGGATAGAGTAATTTTGGATGTAGGTCCTTGCCTTTCATGACTTGGAATACTTCTTTCTAGCCTCTTCTTGCCTGCAAGGTTTCTTTTGAGAAATCAGCTGACAGTCTTGTGGGCACTCCTTTGTAGGTTACTGTCTCCTTTTCTCTTGCTGCTTTTAAGATTCTCTCTTTATCTTTCATCTTGGGTAATGGAATTATGATGTGCCTTGGTGTGTTCCTCCTTGGGTCCAACTTCTTTGGGACTCTCTGAGCTTCCTGGACTCCCTGGAAGTCTATTTTCTTTGCCATATTGGGGAAGTTCTCCTTCATTATTTGTTCAAACAAGTTTTCAATTTCTTGCTCTTCCTCTTCTCCTTCTGGCACCCCTATGATTCGGATGTTGGGACATTTAAAGACATGCTGGAGGTTCCTAAGCCTCTCCTCATTTTTTTGAATTCTTGTTTCTTCATTGTGTTTTGGTTGAATGTTTCTTTCTTCCTTCTGGTCCACACCATTGATTTGAGTCCCGGTTTCCTTCCCATCACTGTTGGTTCCCTGTATATTTTCCTTTATTTCACTTAGCATAGCCTTCATTTGTTCATTTAATTTGCGACCATATTCAACCAATTCTAGGAGCATCCTAATTACCAGTGTTTTGAACTGTGCATCTGATAGGTTGGCTATCTCTTCGTTGCTTAGTTGTATTTTTTCTGGAACTTTGATCTGTTCTTTCGTGTGGGCCATTTTTGTTGTCTTGGCGTGCCTGTTACGTAGTAAGAGGCGGAGCCTTAGGTGTTCACCAGAGTGGGGCAGCCACGCTGCTGCGTTGTGATGCTGTATGTGGGGGAGGGGTCCAAGAGGGAACAGTGCCGCTTGCTCTGCTTTCTGCCGGTTTTCAGTCACTTCCCTTCTTACCTACAAGCAAATTGGGCCCTTCTGGTGCTGATTCCCAGGTGAGTGGGCTTGTATATGTTCTAGGACCCTCTGGGTCTCTCCAACAAGCTCTCCTGCTGCTGCCTCAACCCCCTCAGATGTTTTCAGTCAGAGGTTTGAGGCTTTATTTCCCTGCCCTGGAACTCTGGGTTCCGTGGCCTGTCTCGCTCCCCAGTTGTTCCTCCTGGTTTATCTGCACGTGAATGTAGGACCGCCCAGTCCTCCAGCCACCACCTTGCCGCAAGTCCTCTCTGCCCGGCTTCCTGTCTCTGCCCCCCCACCAGTCTGGGTGAGTGTTTCTTCTTTAACTTCTTGGTTGTTGGACTTCCATACAGTTCGGTTTTCTGTTAGTTCTGGTTGTTTTTTGTTTTTAAATTTGTTGTTGTCCTTCTTTTGGTTGTATGAGGAGGCACAGTGTGTCTACCTATGCCTCCATCTTGGCTGGAAGTCTCATTCTTGTATTGTTACTATTGATTGATCATTGTATTACTTTCTAGCAACTGTAAACCTACTTTTGCCTACCCTATATTTTTTTAATTGCTTGATCCTAAAAATCATAGAATGTAAGTTCTGAATTGGTAACTTCCAGCCCTGAAAAAAAACCCCAAAATTTCTATGTAGAATTGATTTTAGTTTGTAGTTATTTCTGTCTTTGGACTGAGAATGTGTAGTCAAAGCACTATGTTCAAAGTTCCTCGAGGCATGTCTTTCCCCAACTTCAGTGTGGTTCTGTTATTGTTTTGAATTGATTAGGTTAATTTGCATTCTCTTTTAATTTTTATCTCTCATCCTATTAATTTGATTTGAGTTTGTTTTATTTATTTAAATTTTTTTTTATGAAAACAAGACCCATACATACAGAGATTGAAAGACACACAAAAACTGATTTTGTTTTATTTTGAGTATGTAAAATGTTAAAGTGATTCCAAAAGTCAAAACCAGTCAGTACATAAGAATTTTTTTCTAACAGTCTGAGGTCTTTTGCTCTTTCACACTTCTCATGCCGGGAACTCACAGGCAGGGGCTCCAGCGGCCCAGGCTCCTTTCCGTTGGTCCTCGCACCGTGCATGTCTCTGGGGGGAGCCTGCTCGTGCTTCAGCGGAACCCAGGCACCTTGCTCTTTGGCTTTTTTCTTTTTCTGAATGTTTTCCTTCACACGTTTCAGGAAGCTGTCTCGGCTCTGAGGGTGCCCAATGTGCTCAACACGTACAGGAATCCTCTTGGCAAGAATCCTGCCCTTGACTTGTCTGTTCACAACAGTGCCCACCATGTATCAGGTGACACTGCAGACCCTTCCTGCTCTGCCTGGTGACATTTGGGGGGCACTGCTTCTTGAACAGTGCCCATTGCCTTGATGTCTACAACATCACCTTTCTGGTAGATCCCCACGTATGTGGCCAAAGGAGCAATTTCTTGTTTCCTAAAAGGCTGAGAGAACATCCAGTGGGCGCCTCTCCTCTTTCCCTTTGTGTTAAGTCATTTGGCAAATTACTGGAGGTTGGCAGTTCTGGCAAAAAGGCCGTAAGAATTCTTAAACAGATATAATATTGGTGGATCCACTGAAGCACCTAGAAGAATAAACCTTTTGCAAACTGAATTTTAGCTGGTTTGCCTGCTACTGAGAGGGGGCGTTAGGGTCCGTGTTTCTCCTCCCAGTGTTAAACCCAGGTGGGCTTTCTAGTGGCAGCCTGTGTCCTCCAGGAAAGGCTCTGCGCTTTTGCCAAGGACGCTGGGAGGGGATTGGGATGCTCTTGTTTAGGTGGCCGTGACGTCGCTTTTGTGGGATTTTTGCCAAGTGGGGGATGGTATCAGATGCCCAGAGCACTGTGTCTTTGGGCTCTGAGCTCTGAACCGCAGACTGGCTGCTCTGTGAGGAAGGACATGGCGTGTGGTCCGCGGAGGCAGAACTCCAGCAGGGGTTTCCCATCAGTGTCAATGTTTTCATGGCATTCGAGGGTCTTGCCCCTCCTGGGGCTCTGTGGCTGCATGACCAGGTTGTGGGAGATTTCCACCCTTGGCCAGGGATTCGGACGAATAGGCTTGGAAAACCCACAGGGCACCTATGCGGGGACTACTGTTTGTAGGTGCCAGCTCTCGAAGACACCCACACTGCCACAAAGAGCGCCTGTTTCTAGGAGTGACTCAATCGCTATTGACCAAGGGTGCTGCCCAGAGTGGAGTCCAGGGAAAGGAGACTTTGGCCTCTCCGCCTGGGCCCTCCCCTCCTTCGCTGCAGAGCCGTGTCTGTTTCCGGCACCAGTGGGTTCAGAGCTCTGGCCGACGCTGTTCTGGAACGCCCGGGATAAACCAGAAGGGCTGGCCCGGGCAGCCGCGGGAGAGGCAGCTTTCAGGGCTGCGCTCTAAGCAGGCCTTCACCTCAAACACGAGGACGAGGTAGCCGGGAAGAGAGGAAATACCTCCCCAACAGGACCTCTTTCCTTTCTCTTCCTCCTGAGTTCCCTGAAGACACCCTTGCTCACATTCGAAACCGTGTGCTGTGCCCCGGCTGCGTGGCTCGGTTGGCGCGCTGTCTCCCACACTGGAGGCTTGCGGGTTTGACCTCCCATCAGGGCGCATAGGGAGACAACCAGTATCTCTCTCTCTGTCTGTCTTTTCCCCTTCCTCACTCTCTAAAATCAATAAAAACATATCCCCAGGTGAAGAATTTTTAAAAAGGCTTCAAAAGTAATCAAAACCCCATATTGTTTGTTTTGCTTCCTGCTGACAAAAAGCTTTCACGGTTCCCATCTCACCCGACTGCCCTGACTCTCCCGGCGGCAGTGTGTGGCTGGCTACCTCCCACCCAGCTGCCACAAGCGGGCTCCGGCCCCGGCCCTGCTCAGAGGCGGAGGAAAGGAATGCGGCGCTCCCTCTCCCACCCGCTCACAGTTTAGCAGCGGCTTGGGATACTTTCTGATGTGTAATTAATAGTTAAATACTCAGCTTTCAGAAAGCAAACTGCTGGCTCGTGCATCTGCTCCAGGCAGGGCCAGCCTCCACAGGTGCCCCTTTGGGAGGAAGGGGCAGGCTGAGTCTTGCTTTGACCCGTTCCTGACCTGAGTGGGTAGAAGCAGGGTTTCTCACCTGGTTTCTTTTCCTCCAGCTGCCAAAAGAGGGAAAAGGTGTCATCTCGTCATCTCGCGTTTCAGATGTGTTCATTAAGACCTGGCAGGGGGTCTGTGGGAGGTGGTTGTTTCAGGGAAAGCATCCCAGGCATGAGTGAGCGGGCATCACTGCCTGTGAGTGCCCTTACTCAGCTCTGCTTGCTGGATGCAGACAGCCGAGTGGTTGCCTCCTCTGGGTGCCTTTCAGGTGCAGTTTGCCCCTTTCTAGGTGCCCTGCTCAGTGTAGAGATTTTCTGTTCACAGGAAAAAGACTCCTACCTTTAAACTAAAACACCCACCAGGCAGCTGTGGTGTGTCCGTGTGGGGGGCAGGCCCCTGGGCTCAGGGGGACGAGGGCCTGCCTCTTGCTCTGGGAACTCGGGAAGGAACATCCCAGTGGTGAGCAGCATGGAGGTGTGCTCACCCATGTCCAGGCTCCAAGCCCTGTGCCCCTGGAACCTGCCTAGCTTGTCCCTGCAAGGAAAGAAAGGACCCTGACCCTCAAGCATGTTTGTGGTATGCATTCTGTGGGGCCTCTTGGCTCCCTGCCCTCCTTTATCTTAGGCCCCCTGTGCTTTCCAGTACACGCCATCCCAGGCACAGCACACGCTGTATTCCCATCTGCTTTCCAGTACACGCCATCCCCGGCATAGCACACGCCGTATTCCCGTCTGTTTCCCCATAACCTCTTCTGTGTCATAGAATGTTGAATGGGGCTCTTGTTGTTTTGGAATTGATGACTGGGGCCCACATTTGAGCGTAAAGAGAGTTTTCAACATTTGGGACCAGACGTTTCCACGAGGGCTTAACAAGCCAGCCCAGACCGGGCCCAGCTCTTACCTACTGGCGTCCAGCTGTCCCACCTCCCCTGCCCTGGGTGATGGAGACTAGGGTAGAGATGCAAAGGGAGAGTCTGTGAACCGTGGTCTTTGTGGGAGGGCATGTTTCAGGTGAGGGGGTTCCTTGCCCTCCCACAGAGGAGGCAGCTGGCCGTGGGGTCGTGCATGTGGGGAGCGGCTGATGGCCTGGCCTCCTGCAGGATGTCTGCTAGGGTTGCAGCCCCTGGACCTGCCCTAGACCCCCCCGGCAGGGGCTAAGGGAGTGGCAGAGAGCTCCAGGGCAGAGCCAGAGCAGGTTGCAAAGTAGCTAGTTGTGGTATCATGATTTTTAATAAGAACTACATTCGATTTTCATCCTGGTTCCTGGCACAGAGCTCCTAAAACCCTTGGAATTTTTTAGGTGATAAGAGTGATAAAAGTGGCTTGATACTCATAACAAACCTATTTTGACCACAACTTGGTTGATGTTAATGAAATGACTTTTGGAAAACACCTGAGGATGGTGGCTGGTTAGGTGGCCCGGGAAACCAGCCATGTGATTAGAGGGTTGGAACTTTTAGGGGAAGGGTGAAGGGCTGGAGGTTGAATCAATCGCCAATGACCAATGATGTAATCAATCAACTGTATGTAATGAAGCCTCCACAAGAACCCATAAGAACCCCTCCTCCAGCTGCCATCTGCTCTCCATCTATGAGTCTGTCCCCATTTTCCTTGTTAGTTCAGTTTGTTCATTAGATTCCACATGAGTGAAATCACGTGGTACTTGTCTTTCACAGACCGGCTTATTTCACTTAGCATAATGTTCTCCAGGTCCATTTATGTTGTTGCAAAAGATAACATTTTCTTTCTTATGGCCGAGTAGTATTCTGTTGTATAAATACCCGACAGTTGTTTTATCCACTCATCTACTGAGGGGCACTTGGGCTGTTTCCATATCCTGGTGATTGTAAATAATGCTGCAGTGAATATAGGGGTGATCATGTTCTTTCAGTTGGTGTTTGGGTTTCTTCAGACATATTCCCAGAAGTGGGATTGCTAGGTCAAAAGGCAGATCCATGTTTAATTTTTTGAGGTACCTCCATACTGCTTTCCACAGTGGCTGCACCAGTCTGCATTCCCCCCAATAGTGCAAAAGGTTCCCCTTCCTCTATGTCCTCGCCAGCCCTTGTTTGTTGATTTACTTATTCCTGAGTTATATCCTTTTGTAACCAACTGCTACTCTAGTAAGTAAAACATTTCTGTGAGTTCTGTGAGCTGCTCTAGCAAAGCAATCAAACCCAAGGAGAGGGTCATGGGAACCTCTGATCTGTTAGCCTGTGGGTCAGAAGCCCAGGTGACTACTTGGACTTGCAATTAGCATCTGCAAGGAGCTGGGGGACCAGTCTTAAAGATCCGAGCCCTTAACCTGAGTGGTCTAACACTATCCATGAGTAGATAATGTCAGAATTGAGTTGAACTGTAGGACGTCTAACTGTGCCAGAGGATCGCTAGCTGTGGCATGACTCTGACACGAAATCCAGCCCTGCACTTTGGAATGGGTGTGAGAGCCATTCCAGACACGGCCCAGTGGTCACTGTACAGGTAGCTGGTTTGAGTTGTCTAGGTAGTACGCCCCTAAGAGGTTAACTCTGGAGCAGCAGGAAGAGACTGAGGGCATCCTGCAGGTGGTGAGGCTGGAGGATGTGGTGCAGAGGGAGAGGTGAGAAGAAAGGGGCATCCGAGCTGGTGCTCCCACGTGGATGTCTGGAGGCAGCGTGTCAGTGCAGGGAGGCCCCAGGAAATCTCCCTGCAGGTCTCTGAATTACCTATTTGGCATTTTATTCTAGGGGTTTCTGTCTCAACCTCTGTCCCTTTTTCTGTGCTTTTGTTTCTCTCTCTCTCTCTCTTCTCTCTGGGCTTCTATCAGTCTCTCTAACGATTGCAGTGTTGGGGTCAGACGCAGGCTCTTCCTGCAAGTCTGATGAGCAGCTTCTGCAAAGACTTAGTTGTATTCCTTTGTCACTTGGGTAGAAAAGGTAGGCATACTCCCCTGCACGTCTCGAAATCAGCTGTTGTGGTGTAGCCGCCAAACCCAGTTCACACCGTTTGTACTTCCATTCTCGCGGTTAAGAGTCTCCTCGAGTTTCTACCTCATTCACCCGTGAAGCACTTCAATGCTGATTTGGCTTAATGAGATCCAGAAAAGCTTTTCAGACGACTTTGACTTTAGGTAAACAAACACCTGAGCAGAGCAGCCTTCAGAGTGAAAATACAAAGTTTAGGATGAAGGAGGAATGGAGAGCTGAGAATCACAATGGGAGCTGCAGGGATAAGGTGTACGTATTCACAGTTAAGCGAATTCTAGGACATTAGAAATTAAAGCCTGAAAGACTTGAAGGATTGAAATTTAGGAGAGAGGAGGGCAAGTAACTTGTGGTTACCCGAGCTTCTGCAGGGCAAAGTCCAGATTCTACGATCTGCCCTGGGGGATTCAAACGCAACTGTGGACTTGGGCAGGGGTGTCTCTTCTCCCAGACTCTCTCTCCTTGGCTACAAACAGGGCCCCTCTCCCTGCCTGCCTCCCAGGGGCGTTGTTAGGATCAAAGGAGGGAACTGATGTGGAAGCTGAAAGCACTCTCCAAATCACTCTTTGTGGCTGATAGTTGCTGTTATTATTACTGTTTCTAATGAAAATAGGCCTGTCACAAGCCATGGGTAGGAGGCTGAACACAAGCAGAGACAAGAAGTTGGGCCACGTCCTGAATTAGGAGATTAGCATCCGGGCAAACCATCCCACGTTCACCACACGGGGCCCTTGGCACCGTTTGTTCAAGGACTAGCGTAGGTGGGCAGGGTCGTAGCTTTAAGACGTGATCACTGTTCTCACAGTTACGGACTTGCGGGAGACTCCTCACTTGTGGTTTGTGGAAGACAGATGAACAGAAATCCACACAGATAAAAGGACTTCCAGCTGCGGTCAGGGACTGACAGGGGCCACCAAGGAATCTCCTGGCCCATCTGTCCCTTGTGGCTTCAGTGACATCCCTGATGAAGTGTTGGTCTGTGGGTGTGTGATGTAAGAGGGGGAAAGGAGCTGGGGGCCCCTCTTTTTATTTTGACCAAGTACAGTCAGCCTTGGCCTTTGGCATGGATCATGGGCACTCCATGGTTCTCAGCCACTTGGAAGCCATGACCCTGTGACTCTGACCTTAGATTTTTTTCTCGGCACTCTTGACTTCCTGCCCTTTACTGTGTTTGTAGATCATGTACACCCACGAGGTAGACTCCTGCACACAGGGGTTCATTGCGGGTCTTAGCGCTGTCCCGGGTGAAGTCGTGGTCACTGCTGCGGTCGTTGAGGGTACTGGAGCACAGCATGAGTTGCTCCTGGTTTTGTTTAAGATCGTTTTAGTGTTTCCACAAAGCTTGGTGTCTATAGTAGAGTTTCCATTTGAGTGTTCCGTAAGTGCTTTTGTTTTTTCTGAACTGGAAAAATGAGGAGGGTATCTGTTTAACTACTCACTGGCCTCTGATCCTAGACAACTGCCATCCGATGTCCCAGAACCCTGCAAAGGGGCTTGCAGATCACTGTATCAGCCAGTGTTTGGTCAGGAGCACAGAAACCACTCTGGGCATTTTAGACAGGAAATTTAACACGCAGAATTCATTACAGAAATGTTAGAAGGACCAGAGGAACAAGAAGTGTAAAGTAAGGCTACCCAAAGATAAGGAAGTGATAGAAACGCTGTCCCTCCACCCCTTCCCCAGGACTGGAGGGCTCTGGGGGACAATGGCATGACCTAGAGCTCATGACCCCTGCCTGACCTGGAACCAGAATCCCACACTCACCTAGAAGTGACAAGAGCATTTTGACCTATACTCAGGGTCTGACACTCAGTCACAGGGTCCCACCTTCCTGCAATGGGAAATGCAGTCTACGGAGTGCCTGGAAGGAGAGAGGACAGGTTTGCTGAAGACTAGTCTTTTCTCCATATGGGGACAGGAGACACTGCTGTTAGGAGAGAACAGTGGCCCTTTTGCAGGTTCAACCTTCACCACCCTGTGTCTGTGTACATACAAGCCTGACCCGTGGGCCTAAGAGGGGAGTATTTTAAAGCTGAGTTCTCCTGCCTCCTCTGTTCTACTTCCCTCTCCCACCCTTGCTGGCCCTTCCTGGTGCTGCTGAGCTGACTTCTGTGTGCCCTGCTTCCAGGGGGCCCTGGCCCAGCCCCAGCCCTGGTGGAAGATCCAGCTGTTCGTGTGGGAGCCTGTGCTGTTCGGGACCTGGGATGGTGTGTTCACGTCCTGCATGATCAACATTTTTGGGGTTGTCCTTTTCTTGAGGACTGGCTGGCTAGTGGTGAGTAAGAGCTTGGTGGCCCTGGAGTCCCCCGTGGGCCTGTGACATGGGAAGCTCTGTCACCCTTGGGCATTCCATGATGCAGGTGACAGATTCCTGAAGCACAGAAACATGAAACAAGAAGCAAGTACATTGAATAGCTAGCATTGCTTTTGAAATGAGGATCCTGGGAAGCTGGGCCTCACCCAGAGGCTCCATTGCAGGCCTCACCCTGGACTTAACTACTGAAATGTGAGCCCAGAATGCAGGGCACATCGTGGGCGGGACAGGAGGTGGGTCAGCGAGAAGTACATTTGCTTCCAGTTTGTGACCCCCTCCAGCTTTCCTGGTATTCTTCCTCTCATCTGGTGCCCTCCTGGTGGGACCAGCTACTCACCCACGCAGTCGCCTCCCCTAGTGCACTCCAACCTGTGTTCAGGGCTGTGCTGGGGGAGGCTTGGCCAGAGGTGCGCACTGCCCACACTCAGGGCCAGATTATCTGGAGCAGACCTTTTGCATGATATTTTGGGGGTCAGTTTGTCTTCTTACGTAGAAGGAACAAGGGCCTCATTTTTATGTCTCATATGAACACATACTGGGACCTTCCAGGTAGATGTGTGTCCTGAGCAGGTCCTTAGCCCTTCACACAGTGCCTTCTCCCTGGGGCTTCAGGAAACTCAGCAGGTTGCTCAAAACAAAAGGCCAGCTTGTCAAGAATCATTGCTGAGCACCCGGTGTGAGTCAGGCGCCCCTGTGTGCCAGTAGGATTGCAAAATATGTGACCCTCTCCGTGATGAGTCAACAGGTTAGATTTTACATCAGGAACCTAAGAGAGGTCTCAAAGCAGCATTAACCCTGTCAGGAGTGGGACAGGCTGTGAACATCTGGCTGCCACAGAGTCCAGGAAATCTTCCTGGAAGAGAGGTGGTTAAACCAGGTGTTGAAAGGTGAGCTGGACTGGACAGGTACAAGAGAGAGGGGCCCATTCAAGGTGTAGAATGGATTAGTCAGTGTTCCCTGGAGAAACTGTACAACTAACTAGCTAACTACCTCACTCTCTCTCCACATGTTCATATAAACCTTAATTTCATATCAGAGAGCCCTAGATTGAGTATTGTGATCTAGCCCTTCACTGTGCATGAATTGGTATCCCACACCAAAGAGTTCTAACTATGGCCTTGCAGAGGCCGACACTTCTCATGGTGAGAATTAAAAATAAGGTAGAAGCCCCTTTTCAAAAGGCCTTGGTTCAGGGCGCGGCCTCGGCCACACCCAGGGTGGGTCTGGTTTTCACCTTATGAACCTGCAGGAAGCTTAGGGCAGAGTCAGCAACCTCTCTGGTGTGGATGCTAAGACTTCACACCCTTAAGACCCCTCCCAAACGTACAGGGGTTCCCACCTACAAAGTCACAGTCTCCGGGTCAGACTTTTCATCCTGGCAGCGGTCTCAGGGTCCCGGGATCGACCTCTGTTTCTGCCTTTTCCTGCAGGTCGCTTCACCGCCGAGCATGTCTTTGGTCTGTGTCCAAGGGAGGCCCATCAGCTGACCCCTGGGGCAGAGGAAGGCCTGGCCGGGGACAGCCTGGGCCATAGGGCACTACTTCCTGTAGGGGATGGCTATGGAATAGTAAAGGAGAGGGTAGCCTCTCTCTATTCTGATTTTTAAGGGCCTCCTCTGAACCCTCTCACTGGGTTACTTATCTATTTATTTTTGAGAAACCCAGAGGTGTCAGCTTGTCCCCAAAGTGAAAGTACAAGGTACATCAGTTATCTATCCCTGCAGAACCAATTGCCCAAACACTTCGCGGCTCAGAGCAGTGCAGATATCACCCTGTAGTTTCCGTGGTCTAGGAGCTGGGTGCCTCTGGCCCAGGTCTGCCATGGGGCTGCACTTGGGCCGTCAGTCAGGGCTGCAGTCTCATCTGAAGGCTTTCCCAGGGCAGGAGCGTTTCCAAGATCACTTGTGTAGTTGGCAGGCCTCGTCACGTGGGCCTCTGCACGGGATTGCCTCATTGCACGTAGCTGGCTTCCCCCAGGGCCGGCAGTCTGAGGGAGAGCAAGCCCCCAAGGAGAAAGCCCCAGTCTTTGTAGCTGCATCTCAGAAACAACATCCCATCACTTTTGAAATATTCTGTTCATTGGAAGTGAGTCAGTAGGTCCAGCCCCAGGCACGGGAGGCGACCACACAAAGGTTTGAGCGCCAGTGGGTGGGGCCTCCGGGGCTGCCTCTGAAGCCACCTGCCACACAGACAAGTCCTTCTGCCTTAAAGTGATCTGTTTTTCAGTTGTGACCTTAGTGTTACCTGAAAAATCATATTTGATCATGGGAAAAAAGACAAATGGGAAATGCCAAAAATGAAGTAGTGCTTCTAGGAGATGACGTAAAATTAAAGTAAGTATAGGTCATGCCCAGATGATTTTTAAATAGAGAATATTGGTGGAGGGGAGCAAAGGGGGGAAATTGGGACAACTGTAATAGCATAAACATTAAAAAATATATAAAAAGTACTAACAAAAATAATAAATAGACAATATAAACTCTAAAGAATCATTTAGCATCAGACTTATAATTTGAAAACTGTTAGAATGGTACTTTTGGTATGAAAACTTAAAGGTTGGAACTCGATATTTTATTATCACATGAGGATGATTTAAAAGCACACACAAAGGAAAAAATAGTAATGATATAATTTCATTAAAAATATACGAGCAGCAAAATGAGAAACTCTGAATAAAACATAATCCTGCTGGAGCTCCTGGCCCAGAGGTGCAGACTGACTTGGAGGCAGACTCGCTGTGCTAAGCCCTGTAAGTGCTAAGCCGTGGGGGCTGCAGGAGCCCAGAGGAACGGGTACAGGACAGCTTCCCGGAGGAGGGAACTCCTGGGCACTGAGTCTTAGAGGACGCGTTGGGGTCACCCTGGCAAGGCATTGGGCAGGAAAAGCACTCCAGGCAGGAGGTCAGCACGGTGAGAGGGTGGTGGCATGAGAACACGGGACTTCAGGTGGGGGCACAGAATGAACTGAGGGGTTGCTGCGGAGGGATGAGAGGACAGGGGATGCAGGAGGAGGGGCCTCATCAGTGGCTTTGATTTTACCCGATGCGGGATGGGAAGTCACTGAAGAATCTGAAGCAAGGACATTCCTTCATCTGGAATTGCTTCCAGGCCTTCCTCCCATGGTGCTGCCATTGTCCTTTTCTGGTTGCCCTGCCCCCTGGGGTGTGGGGGAGGTGGTCGGTGCCCCTGGTGAGGGGGGGCTACCCCTGCCGGAGCCTCCTTACCCTAACTCTTGACCTTGCTCTTTGTTGTCCCACTGCAGGGAAACACAGGAGTCCTCATGGGCATGTTTCTGGTGTCCTTCGTCATCCTGGTGGCCCTCATTACCGTGCTGTCTGGCATTGGCGTTGGGGAGCACTGTGGCGTCGGCAGCGGTGGCGTCTATTCCATGATCTCCTCGGTCCTGGGTGGGCAGACCGGAGGCACAATTGGGCTGCTCTATGTGTTCGGACAGGTGAGCCTGGGCTGCTGGGCGGGGACTGTGTCTTGAGGCCACCGGCATGTGTGGGACCTCTTCGTCACCTACTGTTTGCCACCGTCTTCTTATCCACGTTCGTGTTTGGCTTGGGGAGAGGCAAGGGTGGGGCAGATGCCCCTCTTTTTTAAATCCTTACCTGAGGATATGTTTACTGATTTCAGAGAGAGTGGAAGAAAGGGAGGGAGGGAGGGAGGGAGAGAGAGTGAGAGAGACATCGATGTGAGAGAGAAACATTGATCAGTTGCCTCCTGTTTGCGCCCTGACTGGGGATCACACCTGCAGCCTTCTGGTGTGCGGGATGACGCTCTAACCAGCCGAACCACCTGGCCAGAGCACCCCTGTGGTATAGATGGCGAGATGGTGAGACTAGAGGGAACTCAGTGGCAGAGCCAAGCTCACAACCAGACCCTCCTCCTTGGTCAGTGCTCCTTCCTCTCCACAGCCCTGCCTCGTGGAGTCTTGACTTGAACAGGGAGGCAGGGCCAGGGAGGCCGGAACCTTTCTTGCTGCCTGTTCTAGGGAAATGAGTGAATGACAGTGGCTGGAGCTCGTGGCAGCTGGGTGGCCTGGTTCCTGGGACACTTTTGTGCAGAAGAGGGGACACCTTGCCTATGCCACAGGACTTTCCTAGAGGCAGACACTTCTCAAATGAACTCGAGCACTAGGTGCACTGCGGGCTGGGTGGCCTTCGCCAGGAGGTTAAAAGCCCCTGTGGGCCCCTGTCTGAGAAGGAGAGTGCTAGTGAGGAGACCGCATCGCCAGGGTGGCCACGGCTGTCAGGAGACCAGAGACTAGGGGGGATGCTGATGCTTACTCAGCGGAGACACAGGGATGGTGACCTAATGCAGAGGAAGCACGGGCGGACATTAAGAAGCAGCTCTTTGTAGCCACTCCTTAGCTTTTATGATTGTGCAAAGGGGGGTGGGTAGTTGAAAAACCAGCTTAATGAAAAGAATTTGTGTAAGTAAGACTACAAGAGTTTCTTCAAAGAAAGCATCAGTTTTGTCTTTTACTTTTAAGCAGTAGGGGCAGGGAATTTTAGCATAAATATATCTGATTTTCTAACAGCACACAGCTCTGTGTGTGTGTAACACAGATGCATAGAAGGCACACACAATATCACTGCACTCTTAAAAATCACTAGCTTTGGCCCTGGCAGGTGTAGCTCAGTGGATTGAGCGCCAGACTGGGAATCAAAGGGTTGCCTGTTTGATTCCCACTCAGGGCACATGCCTGGATTGTGGACCAGGTCCTCAGTAGGAGGCACTAGAGAGACAACCACATATTGATGTTTCTCTCCCTCTTTTTCCCTCCCTTCCCTTCTCTCTAAAAATAAATAAATAAAATCTTTAAAAAACGAACAAATAAAAAACCACTGGCCTTTACTGGAGAAGGATCTTTTCTTTTTACCATTGTCCTTTTTATTTATTTTCAAATCATTTTTTAATTTCAGTTGACATACAGCATTATATCCGTTTTAGGTGTGTAACAGTGATTAGACATGTAACTTACAAAGCAATCGCCTGGACAAGTCTAGTGCCCATCTGACACCATGCATAGTTATTACAGTATCACTGACTATATTCCACATGCTGTACTTTACATCCTGGTGACTATTTTTATAGCTAGCAATTCGCACATCTTAATCCCTTCTCCTTTTTCACCCTTTTCCCAAAACCACCATCCCATCTGGCAACCATCAAAATGTTCTCTGTATGTGTTTGTTAGTTAATTTTGTTTCTTAGATTCCACATGTAAATGAAATCATATGGTATTTGTCTTTTTCTGTCTGATTTATTTCACTCAGCACAATACCTTCTAGGCCCATCCATGTTGTTGCAGATGGCAATTTTTAATTCTTTTCTTATGGCTGGCTGAGTCATCTCCCATCGTGTATATGCACCGCTTCTTTATCCACTCATCTGCCTCTGGACACTTAGGTTGCCTCCATATCTTGGCTCTTGTAAGTAATGCTGCCGTGAGCACAGGGGTACATGTGTCATTTTGAATTAGTACTTTAGGTTTCTTCAGCTAAATACCCGGAAATAGAATTGCTGGGTCCTTTTTTGTCTTGTTACAGCCTTGGTTTTAAAGCCTGTTTTGTCTGATGTAAGTATTGCCACCCTAGCTTTCTTTTGGTTCCGTTTGCATGAAATATCTCTTTCCATCCTTTTATTTTCAATGTGTGTGTGTCTTTTGATGTAAAGCGAGTCTCTTGTAGGCAGCAAATGTGCGGGTCATGTATTCTTTTTTTTTTAAATATATTTTATTGATTATACTATTACAGTTGTCCCATCTCCTCCCCCC
>VMDR010024033.1:0-15258 GCA_007922815.1 Macrotus californicus | reverse complement strand
ATAGACTTCCAAAGAAGAGCCATAAAAAGAGACCCAGAAGGTCACTTCATAATACTCAAGGGAACAATCCACCAAGAAGAAATAAACATTATAAACATATATGCACCCAACATAGGAGCACCCAAATATGTAAAGAAAACCTTGGAGGACTTCAAGAAAGATATTAACAGCAACACAATTATAGTAGGGGATTTTAACACCCCACTGTCAAAAATGGACAGATCCTTCAAACAAAATATCAACAAAGATATTGTGGCATTGAACAAAGCCCTACATCAAATGGACTTAACTGATATATATAGAGCCTTTCATCCCAAAGAAGCAAAATAAACATTCTTTTCAAATGCACATGGGACATTTTCAAAGATAGACCACATGGTAGGTCACAAAACAAGCCTTAACAAATTCAAAAAAATTAAAATTATTTCAAACATTTTTTCTGACCACAAGGGACTGAAACTAGAAACTAACCTCAAGGAAAAAACTCCAAACACTCAAACTCATGGAGATTGAATAGCATGCTATTAAACAATGAATGGATCAACAATGAGATTAGGGAAGAAATCAAAAAGTTTCTGGAAACAAATGAAAATGAACACACAACAATCCAAAACTTATGGGACACAGCAAAGGCAGTCCTGAGAGGGAAGTTCATAGCGATACAGGCCTACCTAAAAAAGATAGAAACATTTCAAATAAACAACCTAACCCAATGCTTACAAGAACTGGAGGAACAACAACAAAGACAGCCCAGAGCAAGTAGAAAGAAGGAAATAACCAAGATCAGAGCGGAATTAAATGACATAGAGACTAAAAGCACAATTCTAAGGATCAATAAATCCAGGAGCTAGTTCTTTGAAAAGATAAATAAAATCGACAAGCCTTTAGGCAGACTCATCAAGAAAAAAAGAGAAAGGACACAAATAAACATAATCAGAAATGAAAGAGGAGAGATTACAACTGATACCACAGAAATACAAAGGATTGTAAGAAATTACTATGAAGAACTATATGCCAAGAAATTTGAAAACATAGGTGAAATGGACACATTTCTAGAAAAATATAATCTTCCCAAACTGAATGACAAAGAAGCAGAAACCCTTAACAGACCAGTAACAGCTGATGAAATTGAAGCAGTAATCAAAAAGCTTCCAATGCCGAAAAGCCCTGGACCAGATGGCTTCACAGGAGAATTTTACAAAGCATTTAAGGGAGGGCTAACCCCCATCCTTCACAGATTATTCCAATAAGACCAAGAAGATGGAAGCCTCCCAAACTCTTTTTATGAAGCCAGCATCATCCTAATCCCAAAACCAGATAAAGACATAACCAAGAAAGAAAACTATAGGCCAATATCGCTCATGAACATAGATGCTAAAATCCTCAACAAAATATTGGCAAACCACATCCAGCAATATATTAAAAATATCATACACCATGATCAAGTAGGATTCATCCCAGGGATGCAAGGATTGAATAGTGGCTTAATTATCCCACCTGAGGGGTGAGGAAGCTGGAGCATTCATCCACCACTCCCTACCCAGCACTGATCAAGAACTTCTAGTCACATTAGCTTCTTCGTGGTGGTTGCTGGCTTTGGTCCAACCATGCTTACTGTTGGGAAAATACCCTCAAACAGAGATTTGCAGACACTGCAGTAGGTGTTTTTGTGTGTAGAGATGAGTACTGAGAAGTTATGGGCAGGCTGCAACAGCATCTGCTACAACTTTGAGCAAGGAATATGATTCAGATACATGCTAAGAAGCAAAGAAAAGAGTTATGTTTTTTAAAAAAACTTCCTTAGAAAGCCAGATTATCTAGCTAAACCCTAAATCTATTTCATTTTGAACCATTATGTTTCCTTGCTGATTATTACCAATCATGACTCCTTTCCCTGGATCCCAGGCAGAGCAGAATGATCTGGTGAAGAAAAGCTGTCCATTAGTCCCTGTTCCCAGGTCATCTTTAGGTTTTTTGCTTGGGATAGAATTAGGCAATCTGTGTTCAAATCTCCAGTGTACCCCAAACTAACCCTGGCACAGCCAAGCAACCCTCCAAGTCTCAGTTCTCTTATCTGTGAAATAAGAATAAAATGACTGTACACATTATCCCTCTTTCAAAACAAAGTTTTTCCTAAGTTCCTATTATGTGCCACACCCCAAGATACAGCTAAGAATTGAAAGATTACTGAGATGAGGTCCTTGCTTTAAAAGACCTTACTATCTAAAATCGAAGAAAAATAAGTGAGCCAATAATTACAATAGAATAAATAGTGCTATAACAAGGGCAGTCACAATGGGCTAGGAGAACAACAAAAATAAACGGAAGGGAGAGACAGAGCAAGTGTGAAGGAGGTGACACAACCTTGATCTTTGTGATAGCCAAAAGAATGACTTTTGCAGGCCTCCTCCTAAGGAGAGTATAACTTCCTGAGGGCCCCAACTGCAACTGCCCTGAACTCCATCCTAACATTTACAGCAAGGCCACGTGGCCACTGGCTGCTCCCTTCCAGTGATGAGCATGGCAAGCATACCAACGCAGGCCCATTGCTGGAAGTTCACTTTGACTCAAGGACTCCCTGATGCTTTGCCCAACCTTTCTTAGACTGGGTAACAGTCCAGATGCTTCCACTCAGCCTTCTATTCAGCTCCTTGCAGTATGATGGTTCTCTTAGTTCTCTCTCAATTTCTTTTCATATAAGGATTGCCCCTAAAAAAATTCATGAATGTTTAATCTTGTCTTAGCATCTACTTCTTGGAGGACCCAAACTGACTGTCCTGGAGGATAAGTAGCAGGTAGGCAAAAAAAGCCAGAAAATGCTCCCCAAGAAGGGAAGCAGCATGAACTCAGGCAAAGAGGCAGGGAGAAGCCAGTCCTACTCAGTGGAAAGAAGCACAAATAATGGAGGACTGTCCAGGACCCAGTCGTGAAAGAGAAGGGAGTGAAGCAGGAAATGAAATGGTACATTATATGCAAACAGTGACCAAGTCAGGTCATCAAGGACCTGTGAGGGGATTTAGAACTTGTCCAGATGACAATAGGGAGACTTTGAGAGTTTTAGGGAGAAGAGTAACAAAATCAGGTCTGCACTGCCCAGGCAGCAAGGAAAAATGGTTGGGTGGAAAGCAGGACTGAGGAATGGAGGTCAGATAGAAGGCACTGTAGTGATTCAGGTAAGCAATCATGAGGGCCTGGTCTGGGGAGAGTAACAATGGTGGAGAAGAGAGAAGAGATCTGAGGGATGTGTGTGAGGTCAAATTGTTATTCTTGAACACTGTCAATGGTGGAGAGTGGGTGAAAGTAAGGAGTTGAGGAAAACACCCACGTTTCTACTGGGAGCAGCTTATTATATGGAAGCTGACCAATTCACCAGAAAGGAACTATCAGACAGAGGAGGCCCACATAGCTGCTCATTAAGTTCCATGACACACTCAACTTGCAAGTCACAAGAAATTCAAACACACAAATAAGTCAGTTACCCAAAAGAACACCCCTAAATCCTCAAGAGCCATTGAGTCAATCTCACGTACATAACATTGAGAGAAATGTGGCTTGACACATAAAAAGTTTAGCCAACCAGTCATGTAATGAAAAGTGCTTTTGGTGTTTGACAAATCTAGTGGACAATGAGGTGGAGAGCCCAGTTGGAGCTATGCTTCAATTCTACAAGAGAGTTCGGGGCTGGCGATGAAGGTTCAGTCCTTAGTGTAGAGGTAAGCCATAACTTTCTAACTTGCATAGGATGAGCACGCTCAGAAAGAGTTTCCTGTTACTGCAGTAAGATAAATACCATATGATCTCACCTTTAAGTGGAACCTAATCAACAAGACAAATAAGCAAGCAAAAATATAACCAGAGACATTGAAATTGAGAACAAACTGACAGTAACCAGAGGGGAGATGGGAGGGGATAATGGGGGGGAAAGGGGAAAAGGTTTTTAGGAACAAGTATAAAGGACATATGGACAAAACCAAGGCGGGGGTGAGGTCAGGGGAGGGAGGTGGGGATGCCTGGGGTGCGGGGGGAGTGGTAGGGGTAAAATACAGACAACTGTACTTGAACAACAATTAAAAAAAATAAAAAGACATAAACTGGAGTAGCCCGAGTTTCTGTAGGCAGAAACTTCTGCTTGAGTTTTATTAGGCATCTTCTATTATTATTTCCATACTGATTCATTTCTCACTGAATTCTTCATTTCAAAAAAAAACTAGAAAGGAAAGGTATGTGGGTAGGTTCTTGGCTATGCAGAGACTGGCTTTGTACAGAAGTGTGATTCAAAAAGAGTTATTCTACCCTGACTAGTGTGGCTCAGTTCGTTTGATGTCGCCCCACAAAGAGAAAGGTCACCAGTTTGATTCCCAGTGAGGGCACATGCCGATGTTGCGGGTTTGGTCTCCAATCAGGGTGCATACGAGAAGCAACCAATAAATGTTTCTCTCTCATGTTGATGTTTCTCTTCCTCTCTTTCTCCCTCCCTTACCCTCTCTCTAAAAATAACAAATAAAATCTTTAAAGAAGAAAAAGAAATTACTACAATCATGGTTGCTTACAACTGCACACATTTAGTACCATAGCTTATAGTTCTGGAGGCCAGGAGTCCAAAATGAGACTTAGCAGTGCTCCAATCAAGCTGTAGCAGAACTGTGTTTCTTCTGGAGGCTCTAGCTAAGACTCTGTCCTTTGCCTTTCCAGCTTACAGAGGTATCCAACCCGTGACCCATGGGCCGCATGTGGTAGAGGATGGCTGTGAACGTGGGCCAACACAAGATCGTAAATTTACTTAAAAACCTTTTTTTTGCTCACCAGTTTTCATAGTGTTTGTGTATTTAATGTGTGGCCCAAAACAACTCTTCTTCCAGTGCGACACAGAGACACCAAAAGGTTGGATACCCCTGTCAGCTGCCTAGATTCCTTAGCTCTTGGCTGCGTCCCAGCAATGGCCTCATTCCAATCTTTTTCTGTCATTGTAGTTTGTTCTCTGACTCTGTCCTGCTTGCCTCCTTTTTTAACTGTGATTACATCAGTCCCACTCAGGTAATCCAGGAAAATCTCCCCATCCAAGATCCTTAACTTAGTCACATATGCAAAAACCTTTTGCCATGTCAGGTAACATATAGGTGGGGTAAAAGTAGGTTTACAGTTGTGAGTATGCAAAACACAAAGTTTATTCTTGTATTATTAATTATTGTATTATTTTCCATATAAACAACTGTAAAACTACTTTTGCCTCACCCTGTATTCCAGGATCCAGGAATAGGACGTGGGCCTTCTGGGAAGACTATTATTCTGCCTCCTGCAGCCAGAGACTAAAGACTAGAGAGCATGACTATTTATGGAACATACAGCTTGGAATAGGATAAAGAACTAAAGGCAGAGATGACTTCCAGACAGTCAGTTATCAGTGACATTTTCAATTCCAGGAGTATTTAGCTTTTGCTTGGTTGAGAAGTGAGGTTTGGCTTCTCTTCCCTCCCCCATTTTTGCATGTGATCTACTTCACCAACTCAAGAGCAAGAAGCTATTTTGGGTGGAATAAAAGCACCTTAGACACCACAGCGATATGTATAAGAAGCATTTCAAGGCTGGAATAATATCATAATTATCATTCTGAAGTTACTCCTCCCCAAAGGGAAACAGGCCATCTCCCTCATTTACTAAAAGGGAGGTTGTTATGGGTTCTGTGTAGAATCCCAGAAGTCCTTGCAGCTCCTTAACTAGGTCCTTCTCTGCCATTAAGAAGTCACCTCTCCATCTCTAATTGATAACTTTATGGCTCAATGGCAAAGTCAAGAAAGCAGAAGTGTCACACTTTCCTCCTGACTCAGGGTCAAAAGCAGCAGCTTCTCCTTGACCATTTGCTTGGTAAAGGGCTGACTTTAGAAGTTTGTGATGGACTGGGTAATTAATTGATATGTTAAGGTCTACTCTTAATTCTCTCCTCCTCAAACTGCAATCAGAGATTCTAACCCTTTGAATTTCCTTTGCCTCAAAAATTTTTGGTAGTTTGTGGCAGCATAAACTCAACTACGAAATGATGCCAGAGGTCACAGTCTTATGTCAAATTCCCCAAAAGCAAACCCTGACACAAGGATTTATTTGAAAGTATTGTACTAATGAAGTGCTCTCAGAAGAAGCTGATGAGGGAATAGGAAAGCAAGAGGGGAAAAGGAAAGCTAAATAGGGTGCAGCATCAAGCTAGTTATAGCCTCATCCTGATCCATTAGGTAGCCATGAAGGGCACATTACACCTCCAAGTTTGTTCTGCTGAGAGCAAGAAAGCTGGGCTTTTACTGGCTGTGAGCAACCTGGGAAGAGGTGTATGCCCAGCCACTTCCAGCTCTCTACACACACACTGAGCATAAACAGTGCCTGGTACAGAGGAAGTACTCAGTAAACATTTGTGGAATACATTGATTAGTATTGAGTATTGTCATTGGCTTTTTGTTGTTGTTGTTGAAGCATTAAATAAGATATACAGTCTGTAAAAGCACTCAGACTGTCCCCGGCCCATCCAGGCCATCTGAGAAGGTCCAGACCTCTTTCTACATGTGAATATGAACATGTGCATTGCATGTGTGCCCAATGCATAATCTCAAGTAGATTGTTTATTTTTATGCAAATAATTGGAGCAGATGCTTCCACACTAAAACCATCACCAATATTTTTACTCTGCATTTCTCTGCAGCTATACATAGGTATGCCAATGAAAGGAAAGGATATAAAACTGGACATATCACACTGGAATTTGCCTAAAATAGAGGAAGATGACAAAAATGGAGGGGAAGACAAAGAGACCCTGAAAATAAAGGTAGCCTGTTTACATCTGAGACTCAATTATTGTTTGTCAATTGCCTTGGAAATGTAGTCCAGCCCCAAAATCAGACAAACCTGAGTTCAGGAAATAGCTCTAGCATCTATTATCTCAGTGGCCATGGTGAGTGGTTAAACACCTGTAGGTCTCAGTTTCCTCATTTGTAAAATGGGGAGAATAATAATAGTACCTCCTCCCAGGGTTATCCTGGGGAATGAATGACTTAATGAATAAAGAATTGCCCATGCCTCACAAGAGTACTCACTCGTTGTTGTTGTTGTTGCTGCTGCTGCTGCTGCTGCTGCTGCTGTTATTTGGTTTTTAGTCCCTTCAGGTCCTTCCCTCTGACCAAATCATTTCTTTACTCTGTCAATTAATGTTTACTGAGTGCTGACTCAATGACAGAGTAGGCCCAGGAAATATAGTAGAAAGTTAGACAAGTATTTAACAGACTAACATTCAAGACTGGTAATAATAAAGCATTTATTGAGCATTTGCTATAGACTAACTTCCATTCCAAATGCTTTATGCACATTATCTCATCTAATATTCTCCCAGCATCTCTATGAGGCTGGTTCTTTTGTCTTCCTTATTAGGCAACCAGGATCAAAGGGGTTAAACTACTTGCACAAAGTCACACAACCAAGTGGTAGAACTGGGGTTTGAACCTGAGCAGGCTGGGTCTAGAGCTCCTCTGTTTCATCCAAAGGGGATGTGATACCCCACTGCCAGGGCTTCACTAGGGTGTTAGGTTGAACTCTAGTATATAAAACAAAGTTGTCAACCAGCCTCTAAGCCTGAAATTCAAAAACACTCAGCACTCAATAAACCCAGAAAATTATGAGGGCTTTCGGTGGATAACAAATTCCTCTCTTATTAGACAAAGGTTGTGACAAATCTAATTAAATTCCAGAAGCTGTGTGATTGCTTGTGATCTGCCAGGGATGAACAATACCTGCTTGTCTTCATTTGAAAAAGCAACACTTCCTGCCTGTGACACATGGTCCCAGAGAATACATATTCTCTCCCTAGAAAATCAGCAAAAACTAATTTCCAAAATACTTCCAACAGTCCTCCAATCCACAAGTTCAGGCAAATGAATTATATTCTACCTTTCTAAAGGTGAGTCTTTTTTCAAGTGTGAGCTATAGACTCATGTTTATTTCAAATCCCCAAACATTGAGGCTATTGATCTTGGTAAATGTAAAGATTAATATTTCTGAAGAAGATACATGGAGGGTAATATCTAGGCAGTTACAAATAACATCCAATAAAGAAACATAATGAATATTTAATAAGTTGAAGGAACTACTGATACAGAAGATGAGAAGAGTTGGAAGATCAGAATGCCTGTGTGTATGTGTAGAAAGAAATTACTATTTAAAAAAACTGCTCTCTCAATTTACATTTTAATTAGGCCGGAGGACCAGTCTAGTCCTATCCCAAGTTTGCATCTCTCTTCCCAGCCCCCTTTGTTAAAACCTAAAAATTCATGGATGCGATAAAAAACAGATGAAACACCTGAATCTGAATTGAGAAACATGGCAATGTTATCAAGAAGGAAGAACTACATTCTAGAATATAAGGCACAAGAAGTGGGGAGACAAAATTAGGTTAGACTTGATGTTTATACCTCTGAAGTACACATGACAGAATTTAACTAAGGCAAGCCTTCAAAAATATTTAAAATTCTCTTTTATATTGAGAGAATAATCTTGCCCTCTAGAGTTTCTGCCTAAATTCTGGCATAAACCAATCCTCCGTTTTTGAAAAACCAGGCTACTGTATCACAGTGAGGTTTTAAGAATCAATCCATAAAGGAGTATCTGCTGCTATATATTAGTTAGGGGTTATTGGGGGATTTTAAGGAGAGCAGCACAAAAATTTTACATTTTAATGAGATAATTTGGGCAGTGGGATGGGTGAAGGATGATTTGGAGGAATGAAACTGAGAAAGACAATGGTGGCCAGGACTTGCTGGCTGCCTTAGGAATACAGAGGGCAGAGAAATTCTGATGACTCCAGTCATAGCTGGCCATGAGTACAGAAGTAAATGGAGAGGCCATTGGTGACACCCAGGTTGTCTGGGCAAGTGAGAGGACAGCAGTGCCATTTACTAAGATGGGAAACATGGAAGGGTGTGGCATGGTTAGAAAATCCAGATTTTATGCCCCAAGTCCTTCAACAATATTTATGTCACATGATTTCCAAGTGGTTTCAGAGCTTAAGTTTTAGGGAGTAGGCTTTGAAGTCTGAGAGCCTGATTTTAAATCATGACTCTGCTATTTGTTAGCTGTCTGTCCTTGGATACATTACTAAGTAAGCATCTTCTTTGCCTCAGCTTTCTCATCTGTAAAGTGGCATAGTGGTAGTAATCTACCTCATGGAGTTATAGGACTTAATTAAATACTGAAAGTAAAGTACTTCGCTTGGAGTATGGCACAGTAAAATGTTTTCAGTTTATTTTAGTTCTGGGTATCTGTACATTATCATTGATTACAAAGTCAATATGGATAATGAACATCTGAGATACTCTCCTCTGAGTGAACACAGTCGTTCTAAGCCCCTTCTTAATTTACTGGCCACAATACTACAGGGCAAAGACAGATGCTTCATGTGCTGCAGTAAGCATACCCTCACGCCTCATGGCCTTCTCTAGGCCTTCTTGCTGTAACATTCTCCCCCCCACCCCTGCCACACTCACCTTTCATACCACAGTTCAAAGGTTACTTCCTCAGGAAAGCTCACCCTAATGCCTCAGCCCCATACTAAGTGAGACATCTTTGCTCTGATAATTTTGTAATATGTTGGCCTCTTTCTTTGTGTCCTTATCGCAAACATAATTGTGCATATGCAGTCATTTAATGCCCATCTTTTCAAACTAGACCCTAAGCACTGTGAAGGCTGTAACCACTTTGTGATCCTATCCCCAATGCCTGGTTTGGGCTTGGCACACAACCGGAGTTCGTTAACTAATTGTGGAATGAAGAATAGTATGGTAGTATTTAAAGTATTGTTTCCAAACTTATTTTGAATGCTTCCTCCCTACAAAATACAAGTATTTCTTGCCTGTGTTGTCATTTCCTGGCTATTCTCTTAGTGAGGAAACAAGCCCTTGGGCCCACGGGGCACGTACATCACTCATTTTCAGGCTTTCAGATGCTTCTGCCACATAGTCATTCAGATCTTGGATTAAAGTCTCAGCTCTGCCTCTTACCATCTATGTGACCTTAGGCAAACAATTTCACCTTTCTGAGCCTCAATTTCTTCATCTGTAAAATGGTGTTAATCATGCTTCCTGCTTTGTAAAGTTGTTGTGATGATCCGATGAGAACAGGTGTGTAAAGCTATTTGCACAAGGTCTGGACCAGCTAAGGCTTTCAGAAATGCTAACTATTATTATGATCATGATTATTTTTATATTCAACTCTAGGTATACCCTCAATTAGAATTTCTTGCTCACTCTCCTCACAGATCCACTGTGTTTATAGAAGGGAATTCCCTGCTTTCACTCTCATTCCCTCCAGCTCTTTTAAATACCAAGGGCTAACAATTCTCTAAAATTGTTTCAATAAGAAAAACAATTTTCTCTGAGTCTCACATGGTCTTACAGGTCAGAAGACAGCCAAAATGGGAAAGGAGGATTATTGCCACGGGCACATTATGTATTCACTGACGCAATTAGATTAACCTGTCCAGTTTTGTTCCAAAATTTCCATTAATGGAATCTTGAGCTTTTTATCACAGAAGGAGAAAGCAAAGAAAATAGGTGAAGATGGCTCTCTGACAAATAAGAATAAGACAGGCTCTTTAAACTCACAAGAATAAGCAATTTTTTCATTTCCACATTAATTTGCAATAGATGCTATTGACACCCTACCCAGATCTTTCTGTGCTTGGCCTGCACCATCCCCATCTTCTGTAATCACACCTGTGCCTTTCTCTAGAGACTTGCCCTTAGCTGATGACCTGCTTAGTCTAAAGAAGCCTGGGATTTATAAGCCCCACTCCCAAGGACAGCCTGTGGCCAATGACAGACCAATAAGTATTGGCTGTGGTGGGGGGAAAATGCAAACTGTAATTGAACAACAATGAAGTAATTTAAAAATAAATAAATAAAATAAAATACATAGAAGTACAAAAAAATAAAAATAAAAAATAAAGATGGAAGAAAAAAAATAAGTATGTATGAAAGCCCAGGCCCCTAGCCTTTTGGCAGGATAAACTCTGAGGTGGAATTCATATTCCAAGGCTCCTCCTAGGGTCAAGCTGAACTCCACATAATAAATACATCTGTACTTACCTATTCCCCTTCCTCATACTTCCCTCCTTCCCTTCCAGGATTCTGCTGAGGTACCCACTCAATGATTCATTTGCACAAGGATCCCCACTTAGGCTCTGCTTTTAAGGAACTCAGCCTAAAATATAGGCCTCCACACGTGAAATTAGCTGTTAATAGGATTAACAGGGCCATTGTAAAAGGGACTTTAATTAGAGTACATGAAGATAATGGGACAAGTATAGGAAAGGGGGACATTTTAAGCAAGGAACCAACATCATTCTATCCTTCATTTTCCATCACTGTATAGTTTGCAAAAGAAATCTTCACATATATCTCTGACAGGTAAGTGCTGTCCTTTCATTTTTCTGAGATGGACCAACTGAGGCCCAAAGAGATTAGACTCAGCATATTCAGGTACATAGTAAATATTTGGTTTCAGTTGCTGCTTGAATTAATTGTTTAAACACCCAGCCAGATAACATAGGTTGACTCACTGAATACCCAGCCCAACCACTTTCTCTTCCTCTACAGTAGAGGCTAGGAAGTGTGATGAATTACTTTCCCAGTGGTACCCAGGTGACATGTCTCTGACAGACATGGAATAAAATCTCCTGAGAAGGGCTTTTCTCTGAAAATAAAAAGGCAAAGTCTCAAAGGAAATGCATATCTTCTTTCTGCCTACCTGGAACAGGGGACCTGAGGCCAGAGGTGCAGCAGGTATTCAGCAGTGAAAGGAGAATGAGGTGTGGGAGATGGTAGAGAACAACAAGTCACAGAGCCTGGAAGACTGAACACACCCTAGAGCTAGGCACAAGCCATGGATGGCTGCCTTCTGTTACAGGCACCCAAACATATAGATGAGCTCAGACAGATCCTGATGCAGTTTGAAGAAATTCAGAAATGTCCACGTGGTTAGGAAAAAAACCTCAACTGTTACTTTAAAAGGTTAGAAAGAGACGTGTATGAAAGATGTCAAGATAGTAGCAAATTTATTCAGCCTGCTAAAGAGGAAAGTCATGGAAGATCATGACAAATTGTTCTGTTTTTCAAGGGTGTCAGACTTAATCCAATCCTCCGATAAAATGACATGTCCTTGCCCATGTAGATGGATGCAAATGTTTTCATTAACTGAACATAGACCAAACATTGTTTTATATTGTCTAATGCATATCTATTATTAAATAGTCACTCTAAGAGATAGGTTCTGTTATTACTTCCTATTTATAAGAGAAAGTCAAGGCTCTGACACTGTGCTCTCCAGTAGGGTAGCCATTGGCCAGATGAAGCTATTTGAATTTAAATCTAAGTTAATTAAAATTAAATTAAATATTCCGTTACTAGCCACAATTTAAAAGGCCAACAGACACATGTGGCTAGTGGCCTCCATATTGACAGTACAGGTTTAGAATATTTTCATCATTGTGGAAATCTCCATTCAGTGAAGTTGCTCTAATTGATGAAGGAATTTACCCAAGATTCTATGGCTAGTGAGAATTTGGGCTTATCCCAGCCTCTACCTCAGAGACATACAACCTCTCCTCAAGACAATACATTAGTTTCCTAATGTTGTTGTAACAATTTATCACAAACTTAGTGGCTTACACCACCACAAATGTATTATCTTACAATTCTGGAGGTCAGATATCTGAAATGAGCATCACTGGGCTAAAACTCAAGGTTCAGCAGAGCTGCATTTCTTCTGGAGGCTCTAAGGAGAATGCATTTTGTTGCTTTATCCAGCTTCTAGAGATCACCCATTCCTTGGCTAGCAAGCAGCTCCTTTCTCCATCTTCAAAACCAGCAACAATGGCTAAGTCCTCCACACTCTGCATCTTTCTGGTTATCCACTGTCAGCTTCTCTCTTCCACTCATGATTACATCGGCTCACTCAGACAATTCAGGATAATATCTCCATCATAAGTTAGCAACCCTGATTCCATTTGTAACATTAATTCCCCTTTGCTATGTCACCTAATGTAGTCACTGGTTCCAGGGATTAAGATGTGGACGTCTTTGAGGGCCATTATTCTGTTTCCCATAGGCCCTCCAGGATCTGATTCCATTTGTTTTTCAACCTTCTTTCCCTTGATTCATCTTTATATTCTTTGTGCTCTAGCCAAACATAAATGTCTACCTTCCTCTAGAAATGCCAATAAATATGATTAATAAATTTCATCCCAATAAACATGATTAAAGATCTTCCATGCTCTTCAATCCCAGAAAAATAAATCTGATTTGAGCAGGTCCCACCTAGACGACTTCTCTATACCTTTGTTTTAAAATGTTCCTTCTTCTACTTCCAGCCAAGATGGAGAAGTAAGTAGATACATTGTGCCTTCTCACACAACCAAAAGAAGGACAACAACAAATTTAAAAACAAAAACAACCAGAACTGCCAGATAATCAAACTGTATGGAAGTCTGACAACCAAGGAGTTAAAGAAGAAACATTTAACCAGACCGGTAGGAGGGGTGGAGATAGACAGCCAGAGTGGAAAGGACATGCAGCAAGGTGGCAGGTGGACGACCACTGCAAGCAAGGCAGCAGCTGGCGGAGCAAGTGACTCCACATTTACCTGTGGATCAACCAGGAGGAACAACTGGGGAGTGAGACAGACCACATAACCCAGGGTTTCAGTGTGGGGAAATAAAGCCTCAAATCCTCAGACTGAAAACAACCTGTGGGGGTTGAGGTGGCAGGAGAAACTCTCAGCCTCACAGGAGAGTTCATTGGAAAGACCCACAGGGTCCTAGAATGTACACAAACCCACCCACCTGGGAATCAGCACCAGAAGGGCCCAATTTTCTTGTGGGTAACAGGGGAAGTGACCGAAAGTTGATGGAGGACTGAGCAAGCTGCATTATTCTCTCTCAGACCCCTCCCTCACGTACAGCACCACAGTGAAGTGAAGGAGGATGCCCTGCCCTGGTGAATACCTAAGGCTCCTCCCCTTACTACTTAACAGGTGCGCCAAGACAAAAAAAATATATAGCCCAAATGAAAGAACAGATCAAATACAGAAAAAATACAACGAAGCGATGAAAGATAGCCAACCTATCAGAAGCAGAGTTCAAAACACTGGTAATCAGGATGCTCACAGACTTGGTTGAGTATGGCTGCAAAATAGAGGAAAAAGTGAAGGCAATCAAAATGAAATAAAGCCAAATATACAGAGAACCAACAGTGAAGAGAAGGAAGCCAGGACTCAGATCAACAATCTAGAGCAGAAGGAAGAAATAAAGATTCAACCAGAACAGAATGAAGAGACAAGAATTCAAAAAAATAAGGAGAGGTTTAGGAACCACCAGCACAACTTTAAGCATTCCAACATCCAAATCATAGGGATGCCAGAAGGAAAAGAGGAAGAGCAAGAAATGGAAAACTTATTTGAACAAATAATGAAGGAGAACGTCTCCAATCTGGCAAAGGAAATAGACTTCCAGGAAGTCCAGGAAGCCCAGAGAGTGCCAAAGAAGTTGGACCCAAGGAAGCACACACCAAGACACATCATAATTACATTACCCAAGATTAAAGAGAAGGAGAGAATATTAAAAGCAGCAAGAGAAAAGGACACAGTTACCTCCAAAGGTGTTCCAATAGGACTATCAGCTGATTTCTCAAAAGAAACCTTGCAGGTAAGAAGAGGCTGGAAAGAAGTATTTCAAGTCATGAAAGGCAAGGACCTATGTCCAAGATTACTCTATCCAGCAAAGCTATCATTTAGAATGGAAGGGCAGATAAAGTGATTCCAAGATAAGGTCAAGTTAAAGGAATTTATCATCACCAAACCCTTATTATATGAAATTTTAAGGGACTTATCTAAGAAGTCCCTTATTATTGTCCCTTCTTCTTATTGAAGAAGATCAAAAACTATGAACAGTAAAATGACAACAAACACACAACTATCAACAACCAAACGTAAAAACAAAAAAAAAAAAAACCTAAGCAAACAACTAGAACAGGAACAGGATCACAGAAATGGAGATCACATGGAGAGTTACCAGCAGCAGATTCAGAGGGGGAGAGAGGGGGAAAAGGCACAGAGAATAAGTAGCATAAATAATAGGTAGAAAATAGACAGGGAGAGGTTAAGAATAGTATAGGAAATGTAGAAGCCAAAGAACTTATATGTAAGACCCATGGATATGAACTAAAGGGGGGGGGA
>VMDR010024032.1:0-15258 GCA_007922815.1 Macrotus californicus | reverse complement strand
GTTACCAGTCACTTTCCGCACTACCCACAGTCCAACGGGGCCCCTCTGGTGCTGGCTCCGGTGCCGATCCCCGGTGGGAGGGCTGTGTACGCTCCAGGACCCTGTGGGTCTCTCCAACGAGCTCTCCAGTGAGGCCGGGAGTTTCTCCCGCTGCCGCCACCTCAACCCCCACAGGAGTTTTCAATCAGAGGCTTTGAGGCTTCACCTCCCCGCGTAGGAACTCTGGGTTGTGGGGTCTGTCTTACTCCCCAGTTGTTCCTCCCCGTTTATCCTCACGAGGGAGTGGGACGCCCGGTCTGCAGCCGCCACCTCTCCCGGCCAGCCGCGCCCTTCCCGGATCCGCCAGCCGCCGCCCCGCCGCGCGAGTCCTCTCCGCCCCTTCTACCGGCCTGGATGTAAGTTTCTTAGTTTCTTGGTTGTCGGACTTCCATACGGTTCGATTTTCTGTTAGTTCTGGTTGTTTTTTGTTTTAAAATTTGTTGTTGTCCTTCTTTTGGTTGTGAGAGGCGGCACAGTGTGTCTACCTACGCCTCCATCTTGGCCGGAAGTTAGACCATATCTATTTTAAAGATAACATAATAATTGAATCTGTTAATACATTGGAGTTACCTTGTCTATAGTTTTTCACTTTCTAGAATTAACAAATGTGAGGCATAGGTATCTCTGTTTTATTGTCAAGTGTACTATAGTAGGTAGGTTAAGTTTGTGGCAGAAAGTGTTAGGTTGATGAACTATATAAAATTGATTATTTGCAACAAAAATAATTTCACATTTCAAACTAATATAAATTAATACATAAATAAATAACACAAAAATAGTACCCATTAGTAGGAATTTACTACAAACAAGTTTGCCACATGTCCTTTCCTGATAGGGTTATTAAAGTATTATTTGTGAGAAATGCATTCAACATTAATTTATTCATTAAACAACTGTTTATTTAGCGATTTCAATGTACTTAACACTGTGAGATGTGCCAAAAGGAAAAACAGACCATTTATAATATTTCTGTAACTTGCATCCCAATTGGACTGAAAGTCATGGTAGTTAAAACATTTTTTTAACATTCACACAATATTTATTGAAACCTTAATAATGATGCCTCACTCCCTATGCTAGGTACTGGGAGGTGATCGTGAGCAAAACATAAAAGATGATCTCTCACTGCAGGGTAAGTGGAGGCAGTCTGGTTTCCTCACCCAAGTGTCTGGGTAACTAAGGGAAGCAGTTTCCAATAGCCTTGAAGGGGCCTGATAAGTAGTGTTCTCATAGCCTTGAGACTGGGTCCAATAAACTACTCCCATTACATGAAGTGGGCTCGCATGCACAGAGTTATGCTATGTTATATAATTTCCTGGCTTTTTGCCAGCTTTGTTCACCTCTACTACTTAAGACAGTAGGGACTCCCTGCTGGGTGCCATGACGAATGCCATGCTGGGCAGCAAGGGCCACGATGTGTGCTCTGCAAAGACATGCAGGGGACACACACCTTGCCGTGTGCGTGGTTTGTCCACCTGTGAATAAAGGCATGTCAAGCATTCCCACAGCTCTGTGAATATTGTCCATCTGAGCAAATACCATGAACCTGCCAGTCCTTGAATGGTCACAACGCACTCACCTATCCTGGGCTCACAAGCACAAGTTTCTCTCTAAAGAGGTGGCTTATCCTGCATTTAATCACGTAAACTCATAATTGGCCTAGAGTGACCAACACTTTCAAAAATGTAGTGTTAAGTTTACTTAGAAGTCTGCTCTCTTTTTGTGGACTTCAGCAAGCTGTAGGTGGAGGAAGAATGAGCTATGGTAAGCTATGCGAGTGGGGTATTACGGGTGGGAGATTTCTGTGCAAGGGGAGTGCTCGCTTGTGGGACTGGAACTATAAGAAGGAGAATGTGGCTGAAGTGAGGCATGACAGGTGAGGACAGAGGTATCAGCAGGATCAGACAAAGGAAAGCTTCGAAGGTCTCTTTCTGGTTTTGATTTTTATCTTAAAATCCCTGGGATGCCATTAAACACTGAGGAAGAAGAGTTTGTGAATCAAATTTGCATTTTAAAATGTGTCCCTGGCTGCCTCAAAGAAGAAGCAATGGGTTGGAGAGAAGAGAGAGTGAAGGTAAGTGCAGTCTGGAAGTTATCATATACATGTTGCATATTTTATATACATCCAGTGCACATGCTATTGCATAGAATGGAGCAGCCGGAGTGAGGGTGATTGGCAATATAATAAGGCTACTCACAGGATGTTGCTGAACCACACACCAGAAACATATCACCCAGAGTCAATGCCTGTGGAACATGGCCTCAAAGATAAGTGTTTCAAAAGGTAAATGAGACTCCTGGTGTACCTGCAAATCCCCGAGCACTATCACATTGTATAGTCTAAAAGGGTTCACAGGAGGAGAAGCAAGAGACCAGATGAGAATCCAGGGCAGTTCCCCAGATGTGTGTATTTGTATTATCATTCTGACACTCAGTTTCCTCATTTGAAACATAATGCATTCTCTATTCCATAGAAAGAGTGTTTTGATCTTATTACAATATGCAAAAAAATTGACAAAGGAGAGAGTAGTGTAAAATGTAAGTTATTATTAATTTTCTGCATAATTTTTGACAGCCTATCTTTCTAAAATATGGGAAAAATATGACTGAATATTATTTCTATGCTCAGAGAAAAAAGACGTATTGTCTCCCTTCCCATTATGTAACTTTAAAGGCTTTTAATTCCAAGCATTTTGTACAGAGCTCTGCACCCTGTAGGTGCTAAATAATTACTTGTCAACTGACCTCTTCTTAAATGTTACTTTTAATCACCTTGCAGAGAGAATTTAAAGCAGGCTACAGAAGGACAGGCATGATAACCTAATGGATCTTTAAATGTCTTGGAATCTGCTGTATTGCATTTGAATTAGTAAGCTTTAGGAGCTTAATTTCTTTAGAGAGAAACTTGTGCTCATGAGCTTTCTCTACAATAAAGAATTTTTTTAAAAAAATATTTCAAGGGAATAATTATTTCTTTCACGGGATGACCTTTCCTTCAAACACCTCTGGTTGGTAAAACTTTCCAAGTTTTAAAGAAAAAAATGAATTCTGTAAAACTGTATCTGTATTACCCCTTCAAACAAAAGAAAAGAATGAGATAGTCTGAAAAGTGCTCTAAGAAAAACCCAAATTCCAAGGCCAGATTTTACAGTCTCCGTCTGCCTACAGAACATTTGGTCTGACTAACCCATAGGAGGCATCCTTTCAATTTCATGGTGGCTTTCTGAACACCTGAGCCTGCAGGTACCTGGTATGGCAGCTCACAGAAATTTTCTGATGTGAGCCACGATGCAGTCTTTGTCCTGGATACACTTGAGTTTCCCCTCCATAGCAGAGCAATGTCATCAACTTCCTTGTCAAATCTGGAGCAAGCCATTAACTGTTTCAGATGCTTGCTTTTTCTTGCTACCAAACTCTGAGTGACTTGCAAGCATCTCTATGACTATATTTTATAGACACTGTCATTTTCAATCATCACATACAGATGCCTGAAGTTTTCAAGTATCACATATCATGTCAATAAGATCATGACCTTTGTAATTAGAGATAGACACAGTACATGGATGACCACCTACCAACATATAACCTTACTGAATTTCTCTAAGCCCAGTGTCCTCATCAGAGTAGTGGGAAATTACTGATGCCAAACCCATATAGTTCTTGACAGGACTGAGAATCAAAACTCTCAGCATATCCCTTGGCCCAGTAAGTACCTACTACATGTTGTCTGTTGTTCTCGGTTACCTTTGAGGGTTGTGCCTAGAAGGAGAGAACATGTGTAGAATGGCTTGTACAGAGTTGACACAGCCTTCCAAAAACTGCTAGTCCTCTCTCTTTAAGATTATTTTTGATAGTAAGTAATGATGGCCTAGATCCTTTTTTATTAACCAGTGTAGTTTAAAAATTATATATTGTAGTTAGTTAACTCATCCCACATACTGACTCAAAGAGTGTCTATAACCATTTACATATGTACAAAGTCACTGAATATAATTTTTATGTTTTTAAGATAATTAAAAAGAAGTAGAGATCCAACATGGCCGAGGAGTAAGTGGAAGCTACACTCACCTCCTTCCAGGACAAACCTGGAATGACCACTAAATTATGGAAACATCATCCTGAATAACCAGCTAAACACTAGCTTAAGAGAAGAAGCCTTTTAACCAAGGACAGACAGAGGAAGTCACATCACCACAGCATGACGTGCAGAAGAGATAGGAGAAGCCTGGCTGGGTCTCCATGGGCAGCAGCTTCAGTTCTGGAGGGATATTTCAGTGGCCAGGGGGTTCCCCCTGAAAAGTGTGGGGTCTAAACCCTAAGCTGGACTCCCTAGCCTATGGCACGAGAAGGAAGAAAGGAACCCAGGTAGTATATGGCTGTGCAAAGCAGCAGGGTTTCTGTCCACCAGAGAGAGATAGTTGAAGATGCAGAGGGCCTCTTAAAGGGCCAACAGGCAAAATTCCATCTGCAGTCACTTACCCTGGGCTCCAGCGGAGGAGGGGCAGAGTGGACTAGAAACATGTGAGGAGAGTCTGGGGCTGGTGGCTCTAGAAAGAGAACTGAAGGAACAGTCTTTAGGATCCGTGTGCTGAGACATTCCCCATACTACAGAGGCCATCTTTCTCAGGCAGAGTAGTCTTCTCTGAATGGCATCAGCCACAGGGGAAACAATAGCTCTGCTCAAAGGGATTACTCTGCCCCACCCTATAGTGCCTGAGCCCTGCTGCTGAGAGTGTGGCTGAAAGACATTCACTGATTAACCCTACAGAAGAAAAATGCCACCGTTCCTTTCCCTTTTCGTTGTATTTCGGTCACTCAACAGATTGGACAATACCCACCCACATAGATCAGGGTGGATCTTCTTTATTCAGTCTATTGAACAAAATGGTAATTTCTTCCAGAAACACCTTCACAGAGGTCCCCAGAAATATATTTAGCAGTTATCTTGGCACCTCTTATCTCAGTCAAGTTGGCACGTAAAAGTAGCCTTCACAGCACTCATAAAAATAGAGACTATTAGAAGAGGATGTCAGAGGAGTTAAAAGTAACCTATTTGTGGAACATCTAATTTTACTGTGATCGAGTCAGCAAAATTACATGATAGGTTTTAAATGGAGGAATGGCAAGATCTGACACACATTTTAAGTAAGAGAAACATTTGAATTTTGTTCCATTCTTATGAGCTCTAATGAGCTCTTTGGAAGGAATACCTTGAAGTTCACATCCAACTTGTCACCATTTATTTCATTTTCTTGTTGTTACTCTCAACATCCAATTGTGTACATAATGTCTTTGGGCACTTCTAAGGGCTAATTCATTGCCTATCACCTGTTATCCTACTAATCAGCAATAGAGGACCACTTGTATATTCCCTGTTGCTACCACCTAACACAACCTATTATTTCCAACAGTCTTACCTCTAATTTCCTTATCCATATTACAGGATACGCATGTTTGTCCAGCTAATCTCACAGTATGACTTGAGAGTCAGATGAAAAACAATATATGAGCTTATTGAAATTAATCAAACTCTATAGAAACAAATGTTTGATAACCATGACATTGTGCATCTTTTTAAGTATTAAAGCACAAGGCTGCATGCTTCTCCACTAACTTTTAAGCTGGCAAAACACATGTGAACAGAAAAGTTCCACTGCTCACTTCACAGACACCTATCTGAGTTTTCACTAGATACATCATTACTAGAGATAGACTATACTCTATGGAATATTAAGGAGTTGGATTGGTCCAATCACAAGGGGCCTTAGGAATCCCTGTCCCATTTTATCTCCTCAACCATTTCCACCTCTGTTGAGCTAAGTCTCTGCTTTTCCATAACTGCAGGTTGCAAAAGTATCCATTACTACTCTTTCTGAATTTCATCCCTTTCCTGTATCAGAGAAGAATGACAACAGTTTTCTACTTGTTCATTTATAAATCCATCTCTTCTTTGCATGTGCTTTTGGAATTCCTATTTTATTTCAGGCATTGTATCAAATTCTATTTTTATCTTCACTTTATGAGTTACTAGTGAATCTGAAGGTGGGTATTTTGGGTCTTAAGTATTTAAACCAATACCTCAAGCACTGAGCAACCAAGTACCTCAACAATTGAACTCCATCTAAAGCAAAGGCAAACATAGCATTGGAGTACATATACAGCAAACCTCACCATTGTAGAATGTCTGAAATAAAACTATTTCACCAAGGAATGACCTGATGCAAGCTCATTTGTTTGTTGTTCAGGGGTAAGAGTGGGTGTGGGAATGGAGACAAGCTAAGTATTTGGATGATATTCAGGTAATATAGCGGCAGATCGGTGCTTCTTAGTCATGAGTATACCCCCAAATCATTTTAATGTGCAGCATGTAAGAATTAATATAATATTAACTAAGTATTCGAGTATTTTTACCTGACCACTCATTGCAAACTATGTATTTTCTGTCACCAAAATGAATATCCTTTTTACTCAGTTTCTAATTTCCTACATGCCATTATTTTTTCCTTTTTGTCTCTCGTCAAAGAGCAATATAATTTTAGTTATAAACAGCAAGTGCTAGGAATTGCCAGCTGGATACTCTGCTTCTAGGCATGACAATAAGAAGAGGCTGATGAACAACAGCTCATGTTGCTGATGAGACGCAATTAAAGAGGCAAATAAGGACAAGCATTCCACTTCACACACACGCACACACACATCACCAGGCCGTCAGATTGGACAAAGCTTCCCCTTTTTCTTCCTTTCAAGTGTCTAGAGCTGTCAGGATTCCTGACATGCCCAATTGAATTTTCTCCAGATTAATCCCGTCATTCTGAAAATGTCCAAGCCTAAAATAATGATGATGTCAAGCACAGAAGTGGTTCTTAGCTCTAGGGATAAGGAGGCCAGCGCAACCACAGAACTGCTTGGAGCTCGTTGTAATGATGCCTGTAGCTGCATGATGGGACCTGAGGATAGTGTCTGTGGGAACTCCAGCAGCAGGCTTCCACCCTTCCATCACATGGCATTTCCATATAGACTCATGAAATAACTAAGAAAATGCATCTGTGCTCATTCTGTTGCTGTGATAGTTATTGAAAGTGCCTGTCCAAAGTCTAATGTCTCCAAATTACTCAATTCTGACTCTCAATGAATTTAGGGTTTCTTTTTAGGATCACGCATGACCAGGTATCTTCAAGTTTTCCTAAGCAATCAGTGATCTTTTATTTTTTAATTTACCTTAGATGGAAAATAACAAATGCTTTTACTTACTGACTGAACCTACAGAAAGCCAAGGATTTTGGCAGTGCCAGGCCCACCGATAGGAAGGCAGTAAATATAAGGCTTAGGACAGCAAGCCCAGAGTCAGTGAGATCTGGGTTCAAATTCCAGCTCTGTCATTTACTGACAGTATCTAGCCAAGCTACTTGAACTTGCTAAGCTTAAATTTCCTCAACTATAAGCAAAGACAAATATAATTTCTAAGTAAAAAGTTCTCATTAGGAGTTAATGAGGAAGAAGGAAGGATGTAAAGCAGTCTGCATAGTAAACGCTGAGTAAGTGCAAAGCCATGTGGTATTAAAAATTCTTAAGCTAACACATTCCCAAGCCATACAATTAAATGCCATATAGATTTGAATAAGGTTTTTCTTTAATTCATTATAAGCAAATTAAAAACATAAGAAAGTAAAATATTGACTGAGCTTGACTTTCTCACCTTGGATGTCATATTTTACTTTATTATTAAAGCATTTCTCAAGACTAATTGCATGCTGATTTTAACTCCAGTTTCAATGATGAGGCATTCAGTCACCTGACTGGAGAGGGGGCAATGGGCTATTTCTTGGTAGAAGGTAGAAATAAGAAAATTATTTATTGTCATCAAACAATAATTGCAGGACTTTGAACCAGAAATGATTGATTGGAAAGAAGTTTTTGAGATGTCACAGAAAAAATGAAAGCTTCTGAATTTTTAGAATGAGTTTGCCCGGGCTGTGCCCGCCAACTCATTTTGTCAAGTGTCTGTTAGTGCCTCAGTTTTTAGTTTATAAAATGATTCTAGTTTTCATTATCTATAAGGCATTGGTAATACCAAAAAACTACTTGAAAAGTATTATTACTGTGAGGATTTTGCAAAGTGAGATGGTTTACAGCAGTAGGGAAGCTGAGTAATTTCAAAAGCCACAGTTTCCACTACAATGTAGATGTGAACATTATGCCAAATAACACCCATTAACTGAAAATGCTGCTTTTAAATCAGCCTGTTCGTGCTTGTGGCTTTGTCTGCTTATGTGAATGTATTTGTGTTCACTGCCAAGTTATGCTTTGAGTTGGTGAACACAGATGCCATAACGTAGGCTGGAAATACTGTGTTTTGAAAAGAAAAGTTACATCCTGAATTTCTGCTTGTACCTCCTTCATGCTTTATTCTCAGTTGAAATGTTCATATAAAAGATAATTATGTGATTCATTTACCGGTTGCATGTAAAGAATTTGTGAGTTCACAGAGCTTTGTATACCTTTGTTAGGCTTTGAATTCCTTTTAGTGGACTTATACATTTCATACAGGAGATACTAATAAGGCTCTTTGTTCCATTAATTGCTGCCAAAAGAATATATAGCAAAACAGGACTGCTCATTTCTGATTTGCTTGTCCCAGACATGTTACTGCAGATGGATCCCAAGAGGACCATTGAAAGTGAGTTGCCCTTTGGAAATGAGTGAGCTGACCCCTCCTCCTCAACATGCCCACTCCTTGTAACAAACTCATTCACATTAGAACAAAAAACTGCCTTTGCATAGACTGAGTAAACAAAATATTCTTCATAACTAAAGAATTCCTTGGACCAGCTCTGTCAGATTCTAACTTTTAACATAGAGAATGTGAGGATCATCAACTTTGTGGTCATCCATCAAAAGGAAACATAAAACTTAATCACCATCACATTTAGAGAAATGAGAATAAGCCACTTATAACCAGTTTCCCACCAGTGCCAATAAAATGCTTTGAGGAGTGTTTCAGTTTTCCATTGCTTTGGAACAAACTCCTCCTGAACTTAATGGCCTAAAACAACAATGATGTTATTCTTCATGATGATGCAGGTCAGGAATGTGGGTAGCATCCAAATTTACAGATCATCTGCTTCACATGGTATGAGCTGAGCACAGGAACTGCCAGAAGATCCAGAGGGGCCCCATCACACTCCTCGCAGGTGGTGCTGGCTACAGGCTGGAAGTTCAGGCTGATCTCCTGTGGTCCTTTCCAAGGCCCTTTCCATTGGCTACTCAGGCTTCTTCACAGCATAGTGCTGGGTTGCAAGAAGGGACATTTCAGGGCTAGACACTTCAGATTCCTTAGGACTCAATCTCACAAGATGCAGACCTTCACTTCTGAGTTGTTAAATCCCCATTCTGTTAGTCAAAGCCAGCCAATGTACAAATTGCCAGTTATAAAAAGTTGTCATGAGGATGTAAAGTACAACATAGGGAGTATGTTAATAGTGAATAGTATTGCAATAACTGTGTGCGGTGCCAGGTGGGTATTAGACTTACCAGGATGAACACTTTGTAAGTCATATAAATGTCTAATAACTATGCTATACACCTAAAACTAATATAATATTGTATGCCAAGTGTCATTGAAAAATATATTTTTTAAAAAGCCAGTCATCCTATCTGCCCAAATTCCAGGGGAGGCTCCACCTGTCAAAAGAATAGATACCAAAGAATTTGTGGCTCTCTTTAATATACTTGCAAAACCAAAACCAGAAAAAAATAGCTCTAGAAACAACACATTTGCTTCCTGACGTTTGATTGTTGAATTCTGTCTGAACGCTGAACATTCTATAGAACCAAAGGAGCAGGGGTACATCATGTAAAGGTACTCAAGTTCTCGAACTCACTGCAGTATATACATCAGTTGTCATGGTTTTAAAAGGCTTGTTTGGGATGGAAGGAATACATTGTTCAAAAATGTCCTTTAAATGTTGATATGTGTGCCTTTTCCCCTGAAGTAGGCTTAGAGGATGAGCTCATACACATTAAGCTTAAAATGTTGCCATCTTTCTGTAATACACAGACGGTAAACAGTGGAGCTAAAAAAAAAGTAGTGGGATGGGGCAGGAAATTGTCTGGCCAAGTATATGGCACTATGCCTAAAAAGGAGAAAAAAATTCTCTTTGATCTTGTCTGGCAATTTGGTACCTGTGCACCTGAGTCTAGGGGCAATCAGATAAGCCTGAGGGTTTTTTTTTTGTTTTTTTTTTTGCTTAGTACAGGTCTGACAGGTCAAGATACTGGTTAAGATTCTTAATGTTGATTCTGCTATTAAATCCAAATAGCATGACTAAACCCAGCAGAATCTGAGGAACACTTTTAAAATTCATAGCTCCCCACCATAGAAAAAAATTATGTGCATTCCATCTGTCATTTATTTTTTAAGACAGTAGGCATCCATGGAAGGTCATGAAGTCTCTTTTATTATTCCTATTTAACTGGTGGGAAAATAGGTTGGTGTTAAGTGATTTGCTCAGATTTGACAGTTAGAAATGGAATTTATTTGAAGTTCTCATCTCTTGCCTCTCTATGAAGTGATTTCCACACACCCTCCCCTCAGGAACAGAAACACACACAAGTTATTATATGCAATTTACTAAATTCCCAAGAAAACAAAACCTTACCTTTAATTAATTGATGATGTCAAGTTCAAAAGATGTTAGTGATATTAATTAATAAGCATACAGTAATATATTTTTTAAGTCAGAGTAAGGGGCTTTTGGTCTTGATATTAATTCTATCAAGACTCACTGAGCCTAGAAGTGCTGTATTTCAAAATGATCTCCACTCATCCATAATATGCTCTCTCTCACCAAAACCTTCAGCCTCAGTGCAAAGAGGAAAATATAGGGAACTGCTTGCAGAAGCAAGTAAACTGGAGCTACACTTGCCCCCATTTTTAAAACCCTCGTCTTCAGTGAATTGTTGTCATGTGGCCATACGAGCCCTATGTTACTGTATCTTCCAATATTTCAGATACAATCAGAAACCCAGATATCCATGCAATTTCCATATTTTTGAATGTTAATGAGAATTCAAAAATTGACACTGTGTAGGTCAGTTCTCTGGGAGGGGGAGGGGTAAAAATAAAGGCAAAACAAGTGCACACATACTTTTGCAAGGACACATCAAGTACCATGTGTGAGCCTTTAGTTTGAGCTTCCTTCATGGCTTTTGCTTTTTTATATAAGTAAAGAAAAGATATTAGAAAACTTTTCCTTGTTTCCTTCCATTGTGTCCTAAGCCCCCAAAGCAAAACATATGTAGAAATACATAATGTATAACATCCATATATACATACAAATGTTAAATGTGGTTTCTATGGCATTGTAGATGTCATGAGCTGCTAAATTTCAAAATGACCATAAAATCTTACTTTTCTCTATGTCCATCCATTATCCCTCCTCCCATCAAGAGACAGTCTATTTTTCTGCCCATGAATCTGGGTCTGACCATATATGACTTGTTTAGTTTTTGAGACATTAGTGAATGTGATAACAAGAGCCTTAAAAAACACTTGTGTACTAGGGTTTGCCTCTTCCTGGGACTCTCCCACCATCAGGTAAATAAGCTCAGGCTGGCCTGAGACCACGTGGAGGAAGTGTCCGGCTAGCCCAGCTGACCTAGTGGGCCTAACTGGGACAGCTGAACCATGGCTACATACCAGTTTAGCCACCCCAGACCAGAAGAGCGACCTGGCTGACCCATAGAATTATATTGAAAGAAATAATAAACGTGTTACTTGAAGCTACCCTCTGACTCATCTACTCTTAAGGAAAAACAGTAGGCTTTAGGGACAAACAGTTTATGTCATTTCATAGCTGTGTGACACTGGGCAAGTTAATTGACTCTTGTCAAAATTGTTTGCTTAATAAAATACTATCTGATATATGGGAATAAAGTGGTATATATCTATATGAATACCTATACAAGCTATCATCTATCTGTTATGGGAGAAATTCAGCTCTTCTTGCTGATGCAGTAAAGAATTACAGATCAGGAAAGCCTACTAGTGTGTAAGGTTTATCAGTGCTAAATTCTAATGGGAGAGCAAAAGCAAGGGTGGCAAGAGCAAGGGGCCAGCACCCAGCTGTCCAGAGGCCACAGGTGGCCAAAAGGGGGTTGCCAGGGTCCTGGTTGCCAGAGGACCCCACCCTGCTGGCTACAGGCTGGTTGGTCAGGCTCCCACCATCCCCTACCCTATAGTGAAAGCGCCAACACAGTGGCCAGAGGTCGGGTGGCCAGGGGTCCCCCAGGTGGCAAAAAAGGCCAAGAGAGTGAATTCTTTGTTCTAAGGACTTATGTAGTTGGTGGGATGGGGGTGAATTAGTTTACATATTAATTAACTGGTAAAGGTGGTGCCAGCTTTTCCCCAGAGAGACGTGACCACCCAAATGTAGGTATATGTGGGGTTTTGTTAGCCCAAATTGTTATCTTGCTCCAGACTCCATTTGTTCATTTTGTGTACACAACAGGGGACAGGTAATCAGCCGAGGTTGTTTCATGGCCTTTTACTTTGGGCACTGTGGACCTCTTCCACTTCCCCCGCTAGGCCTTGGGATGAATACACAGCCTCAAAGTTTTCATTTTCCCAACTAGTGAAAATGAAACACACAGACTTTCAAGGGCTACCCCCTCTCCTACACTATCACAGTTTCACTTATTTGGGATGCCTGGCAGCCTTATCGCGGACCAGGCTCAGGACTACTGGGTCAATGGGTGAGACATGTCCCTTTGCTTTTAGCTTCCTGTATTAAGTTCTTTGTTATATAGCATAGTTGAGGGCCCTGCCTTTATTTCCTCTCTGGCCACTCATTCCTAGCCACTACTATAGCATATCTATCTGCTTATTTACATATCTAGCTGTTCTATTTTCCTGTCTATGTATCCATTGTGTAAGATAGTTCTTGGCGTGGAATACAATGTATTGTCAAATGCCAGGGATCTTTCTCCTGTGTTAATTACAAAGCATCATATGTAATAATATAACGATGGTTTCTGCTTGCAAGGCATATTTCCAGTTTTTGTTTTTGTTTTTGTTTTTATTTACTCTTTGCAGCAATCTTGCTTGGCATATAAGGAAACTTTCTTTTCAGTGAATTAAGAAATATCCGAACTGGATTCAGAGAGTTATGGTTGTTGGTTTAGGGAGCAAAGCCATTGATACTGGAGGCATTTTAAACCAATGTGTTGTCTTACAGCCCTTGGAGAGTAATATTCTTTCTGTAGCTCCTGAGTTAAACGATGGTGCAATTTTTGGTGCATAATTATCCAGAGTTCAGGCCCTCAATGAAAATATTATAATTTTTGGAAATAATTTTAAATGGCATTTTCTGAGTGTACTAAAAAGTATATTTTCACAGATGTTTTTATATACGTGCACCCGGAAAAGAAATGTGAAGGCAAAGTGAAAATCTAAAGATCCGATGAGATCAAAATCCCAGGATCTTGCGGAATTTTTTTTACACCTTTTCTTCATCTTTGAGTTGTACTGTTGATCAAATTAAGTAAAGACGCATTACCTATCTCTCAAAGAGGGAATGAAAATATTGTTAGCTTTTTAAAAACTAAATATTCCTTTGTCTCCATTTTAAAACTATCCATTGTTATACATCAAAGCTATTGCTATTCTCACCCTTGATCCTTTTCTGGCGGTTGATGCCCCCCTTCTACACCTTCCAAACTCTGTTTCCATTTTATTTTCTACCTGTCTTATCTCCCCTTTACAACACCCTAACTTTAAATATGTACTTTTTTTCTCTTGGTCTTTGCAACTTCTTTCATGCCCCTCCCTAAATGCTGAAAGAGCTCAACTTATCTTCACAGATCCCTTTCCCTTTCTTATCAAAACAAAACAAAACAAAAACTAAACATATCATCTAACAAATAAAATCCAAGTGTGTTATATTTTATTTATAAGTTCAAAGCCAAGCTCGCTGACAATTATGCTAACCTGCTTAAATTATAACCAATACCCTTTTATCATTTTTACTTTTGATTTTAACTATAGTTTTTTGGAACCAAGACTTGGGGGATATTCACATTTTTTTAAATGATTATTTGTTGTATGATATTGAACTGTTATGGTTTGTGATTTTTTACAAAAATAAACGTGCTTTCAGTCGGTAAAGCACCTCCTTTCTCTTTCTTCATGCTCCCTCTCAAGGACATGTGGGAGTTTCTATTATCTGCAACATCTGGTCTTTGAGACCTAAAATTTGAACTATAAACTTGCTTAAAAAGTACATGTGCACAAAAAACACAGCTGTCTGTTGGTTTCTTTTGATCCTGCTGCAGAAGAAGCTACATGTCATTTTCTTGATTTGAGGCTTTTGGAAGTGAGGGAAGCAGCAGACCTGGGACTTCTCACCCTCTTCCTTTTCTTCCTCCTCCTCAGGGCACAGCATGTGTGGGAATTGTGGGCAAAAAGACACTCTTTCATGTATTGATGGTCATGTCACATTTTGGTAAAAAAAATAATTTGGATAAACTGAGGCATCCATTTACTTTTTTGAGCATCTTCTGAAAGACACCCAACACTGAGCCTGTTTCAAATTTGCTTTTCACACTGGGTTGTGTTTTGATAAGGGCGGGAAGCGTTATTTGAACTTATTATGTGATCATACTAATTTCAGAGTCATTTTAGTGACAGATGAAGGGCTTATATTTTTTCACTCATCAAATGGTATCATGGATAAACCTATAAAATTCTTTCAAGATTTTTATGAAATCTGTATCAGTGCCATATGTCATTTTCCCTGCTTATGCAGAATAAAACAAAAAATAAAGTTAGAACCACCAAACCTTATGTAGAGGAGATTACACAATAAAGATAGGCCTGTTAAACCTCACGGTCCCAAATTAGAGATAGGAAAACAAAAATGCCGGTAGCATCCACGCTTCATTTAAAAGATAATATTAATTTCTGTGTACATTTTTCCTAGGGATGCAAAATAGTAGCAAAGCAGGAGTATATCTACAAAATTGGCCCTAGAAGATTTTTTGGCTTTGTTGAGATATAATTCATAAATAAAATTGTGATATGTTTTAAGTGTACAGTGTGATTTGACATCTCTATATATTGTTAAAGGATTCTCACCATCAGGTTAAGTAACATATCCATTATTTGACATATTTCTCTATTTTGGGGGGCGAGAACCCAAGTTCTGTTCTCTTAATAAATTT
>VMDR010024031.1:0-15259 GCA_007922815.1 Macrotus californicus | reverse complement strand
GTATGGCTTTCCCTGAAGGTTAGTATAGTCATGGGGATCTGCCTGTTTGATCTTTGAGGTAGTCTCAGCCAGACAGTCCAGATGTGCTTTTACATTTTTGATTCAAAATCATCTTTCTGTCTGTCCACCCACCCATCCAGTACTCCTTTGGTGAAGGGTCTCATGGCCATCTATGCTTCCTACTTCTACTTCTTTTTTTTTATCTCAGTGATATTGTCATATTGCCTATTCTGCTAAACTCCATTTTTTCCTGAACTGACTCATTTAGTAGAAATGACAAGTTCTTATGCCAATTACAAATAAAGAAGGTAGAAAGAGAGAGAGAAGAGAGAAAGAAGTATCAAAAAGATGTTTTAGAACTTACCTAGGTCTGAGAATAGGCACCAGAGTTGTTAATCCAAGAAAAGGTATATTGTGAGCACTACTGGACTCCCTGCTACATCTCAAACTTGAGCATGCATCTGAAACCCTGGAGGGTGTGTTCAGATAGAGACTGTAGGGCACCATCCCCAGAGTTTCTGATTGAGAAAGCCTGAGGCGGGGCCTGGGAATTTGCTTTACTAACAAGTTCCCAGGTGATGCTGGTGTTGCTGGTTTGGGAACCATACTTCTCTGGGTCTGGGTCCTAGAGAAGAGACAAACACCTGAACAGTTTACATCTCTCGGATGCCTGGAGGACCAGGCTGAGAGGGGCAGGACTTGCCTTACTCTAGTCAGCCATGGCCCATGAGGAAGGATGTAATTAAGGTCCAGCAGCACCCTTGGAAGATGATGAGTGAAGTATCAGCTTCCACATCACTCCTGTTGCTGGGATCCACACAGAGGCCAGTGTGCTGTATTTTCTGAAATAGTGAGAAAAAGGAGCAGAGCACGTTTTGCTTTCTCATGTCTTTCTGTACAGAAGTAAGTGAATTTAACTGGTGACCTTTCTTGATTTGATGTCTGCTAGCTTGGACACACTTTTAAACTAGGACATTAGAGGTGATGGGCAGCACTTCATTTTGTCACAAATAAGGGGAAGTTATAAGAATGCACAACCTGCGAAGATTTCTCTAAAGGAATGCATTTGGTTTAAAGCCCAAACCTTTGGCTGTCTCTCCTTTTTTTTTTTTTTTTCTAGAAAGTTAGGATTGAGTATAGTATTCACTATTGTGTTTTCATGATTTCCTCTCTCCCCTGTCGGTAATAACTGAAGTATTAATTGTTTTTCTTTTTTTCTTGCTAATGTTTTAACAATTACGATGCTTTATTCTGGTCCCCAAAGGGGATAAGACAAAGAGATTGATGAGGATGCTGTTTGAAGTGTGAATGAAATGTGAATGACACTGTGAGAGCATCTGTTTTCACTGTCAATTCTTTATTTTTCAAGATAATTCTAAGAACAGTTTTTCATCAAATTTGACCTTATGGCTGAATAATATCAAGTTTTTTTCTTCCTTGATATTTCCTTGAAATCACACAATGTTATTAGTTTGAGTACTTAACATCCGGCATAATATTTTGGGTTTCATTTTTTATCTAATATAGAAAGCCCTGCAGCACTAAATAAAAATGTCACCAAGTAAAATGTAAAGGCTTTCTGTCACAAATGTTTTTAAAAATTCATGAGGGGCTGAGTATTTCATTTACCTTATCCTCTTTCTGTGATTTATTCATATTTAATGTTAGTTTCAGCATTTGAAGCATGAAGACATTTTTCAAATTAAAAACTGTGGTGAATCAGTTTTATTTGAAGAAACATTCTACTGTGCCGGTTTTTGAATTATGCAGTTCATTGCTCTTCATGTGTCCAGCGGGCAGATGTGTTTGGTTTTCCCAGTGGCCGGAATTCTCACTGGGGAAACCATTGTTGGGGAGGTTGCTTCACCCAGTGCCTTGGTTTTGACAGCTGGTCCCCTGGTATCCATAGCCATTTGCGGAGCCTAGACGGGGACGCAGTAAGGCACAGTTGCCCTAGACACTCTGGCTTCTGCATGTCCTTACACCTACCCATCTGTTCATCTGTCCTTCTGGCCCTCCATCCCTTAATCCCATTTTTCTTTCTCTTTTCATTCATTCCCTCTTTCTTCCATTCTTATTCTTCCACTCCATAGATACCTGTGAGCACTTCCTCTGGGTGAGGTGCTGTTACTCCATAGATTTAGACAACTTCTCATAAAATGAGGGGGAATGTAGTTATTTGCTTTGCTAAAAACAATCAACCTTTGAAGAAGAACATCAAGGAAGAACGGGAACAAATGATACTGAATATCTACAAGGATAAGCCCTTTGTACCTGCCTTTCCTGCTTGTTTGTCCCTGAGGGTCAGAACAATTGAGCAGTAGGTGATACACAGAACAGCGCAAACCTTAAATGGGTGGTTTTCAGAACCAATTGTGAGCATGTCATCCTTATGATCTTGATTTTATTCCTTTGCTTTAATGGAGAGAATCATCTTGATAAATAGAATCATCTTTTTCTTTCTCAGACTATTGGAAAGAAGTTACCTCCAGCTATAGCAACTGTAGACTCGTCAAAAACAGAAATGGACAGCAGGACAAAGAGTGAGTTCATTTATTTATCCATTTTACGTTTGAAAGCAGCGAAGAGTTTTGAATAATGGAAATGATTTTGATAAAATCCTCATATAATCTTAAGTTTTCTGGCTCTTTTCAACACAGAAGAAAAATGCACACAGATGTGTTTCGTTGGGTTCCACCAGTAAACGGGCAGAGTTAGAGTCAACTCTGATAGGGGGGTGTCTCCTTTATGAAATCTGGTTCTGTCCTGCCTTATGTTTCTCACCCATGTGCAGAGCCAGGGCTCATCCATATCAATCAGAGCACTTTGCAGAGACATTCTAGAGAATGGCAACTTAAGCAATTTAAGGGTTCACTACAGACCTTCCGAGTCAGAGAGGCCTTATTTTTTAGTGTATCCACTCAGCCATCTCTCCCAAACCTTGTCTTCTTGCCAGCACCTGCAGCACGTCTCTGGTTGACCCTGTCTGTATACAAATGTCTTTCTTTCTTTTTTGAAAAAGATTTTATTTATTTATTTTTAGAGAGAGGAGAAGAGAAGGAGAGAGAGAGGGAAAGAAACATCAATGTGTGGTTGCCTCTCATGTGCCCCGTACTGGGGACCTGGCCTGCAACCCAGGCATATGTCCTGACTGGGACTCGAACCGGCAACCCTTTGGTTCGCAGGCCCGTGCTCAATTTCCTGAGCTACACCAGCCAGGACCAAATGTGTTTCTTCCACTGAGCCAGATATACTCTTCCTATAATTTTTCCCCTTGGGTTTTAATTCTGGGTCTATATTGATGTTGGCCCATTTTCCTCCTAACAGTCCTTTCCCGTATTTGAGGACAGTTGTCTCTTCAAAACCTTCCCAAAGGTCAGTATTCCCAATCCTAGAGTTGCCAGATAAAATACAGGATGTAACTATAAAATACAGTTACATTTGAATTTTAGATAAACAATGAATAGCTTTGGAATTATAAGTATATTCCATGCAATATTTGTTGTTTATCTGAAATTCAAATGTAACTGGGCATCCTGTGTCTGTATTTTCTAAATCAGACAACTGTCCGTTTCCTTTAGTCATTCCTCCCGTAACGGGGCGTTCTGAATGTACCCTACTGTGTCTTTTCCCAGAAACAAGTACTTAAATTCCATCTGGGGATTTCTTTTTTTTTTTTTTTTCAGCTTTAGATTTTCTTATGAGGATAATGTGGACAGACTACTAGTCTAGTTTGGAAAGCCAAAGTTTGAGAGAAGATATACATATATAACGATGATTAATGTAAGAGCAAGCAAAAAGATTTCTTTTAATTGCAGAATAATATACCAGGAACTACTCCTTTTGTAGTGCAAAACAGATAGTTTTGAGAGCAAACAAGGGATACTGGCTTAGGCACAAGAAAATGAATTTCTGGGACTTGCTAAACCAAAAATGGTGGTTTAGGTAAATAAATTCATGGATGATATAGATGCAGATGCTAGATGCTCTGCCTTAACGTTGAAGGTTCACATGAACCTACATGCTTTCCATCTGTTAATGGCACAATCAGACTCTGGATAAGAGTATAATGCAACCCAGAGGTTCTCAAGTGTAAGTGTGCCCATGCTCACTTGGAGATCTCCCCGCCATGTTGCTGGGCCTCACTTTCAGAATTTCTGAGTCAGTAGATCTGGGGTGGGGCCTGAAATTTTGTTTTTCTAACAAATTTCCAGGTGCTACTTACTGCTTCCTGGTCTAGGAACACTTAGAGAACCACTGTTCTGAGCTTACAAGTAGTTCCTAAGGAGAAACTGGCCCTGCATTTATTCATGCAGGTTATAGGCTTATCATGTTAAACCTATCTTTGGGCACTAAAATATTTGAGATTCTTTCAGAGTCCTGAAACAGTTTTTTCAAGAATTCACAGTTACACCATTTTGGAAACATTGCTGTTGTTGGAGAGTAGTCCATCTTTCCTTCCATTCAACTACTCATTTTGTAGCTATGACTATTAACAAGTTTATAGGTGATCAAGATTATAGGAAAGTTGCTTGGACGGCTGGAGTGGGCAGTAGGCAGGAGAAGGAAAAGGGGAAAATGCAGCAAACCTCAAAGGTAATTGGAATGTGGTCCCTGGGACAGGCTATCCTTATGACATGTCACAACCAGTGACCTTCACCAACCTGACTTGTGTTTGCACAAATAATAATGTGAGAAGCAGAGAATTTTTCTATAAAAGAGTTTTAATAGATGTGAAAGAGGACTTCCCTGTAGATTGTTCATCTCTGTCCAGAGTTAATAGGACCTTGGGTGACTTATAGATTGTTTTGGGGGGAGGCTGAGGAAGAGGGGACCTGAATGTCACCCGTAAAATGTAGCACAAAAGAAGACAGTCTGCAGGGCATGCTTAAGTGATTAAACCTCAGGTCTCAAAAAACTGACCCCAGGATAATAGCATATTCTTGATGCTTTCTTCTCGCTCTCTGTGATGTCTGTGGGCAGGAGACCAAATCTTTTTGGAAGGATTAGGTACGATGGGGGTTAGCTGTGTTTTGGAGCAGTGCTGGCCAATAGAAATATTATGTGAGCCACATAAGTGATTTTACATTTTTTAGTAGCCACATTTTAAAAAAGGAAAAAAGAAACAGATAATCTTAATTAAACATAATTTATTTAGCTCAATATCCCAAATGTTATCACTTCAACATCTAACATAAAATTATTCAATGAGATATTTTCATTCTTTCTTCATGTGAGTCTTCATAATCCAGTGTGTATTTTACATGTATGGCACACCTCCAGTCGGAGTAGCTCCATTTCAAGTGCTCAGTAGCCACATGTGCCTAGTGGCCACCAATTGGATGAGGTAGGTTGAGAATTATTCTGGAATCTAAGATGGGCTTCCTGGGTCTGGATAGAAACACAGTTTCAAATGCTCAGCTCCTTTAAGCGTGTGGGAGGATGGTGGCTCTAGCCCATGCCTTCTTCAGTCCTACAGATATCTCCTAACTATGTCTACCCACCTGACTCTCTGGAGGCTTCATGGTGGGGGAACGGGTTGTTAATGAAGAGTGGTTTTACAGAGGTTGGGTGGTGTGTTTTGGCCAAGGGTCAGAAAGCATGGATTCTAGGTCCAAGTCTCTTATTAGCTGTGTAACCTTGGGCACATAATTTTATTTCATTGTGACTATTGTTTGTGAAGTCAGAAGGTTGTACTAGAGAGAGCCGCTGAGGTTTCTCCCAGCACCTTCATCCTCTGATTTAATCCCAGACGTTTTGCAGTTCAGAGTGAAAGGTTTCTGCATTCAAAGACTTGAGCAGCCGCGTAGGAGAGACAAAAGGAAGATGTGAACCATTTGGTAGGAATGTGAGATGATGTCATTGGGTATAGGTGTAACTGTTCATGTAAGAGGGCAGTAGGCCAGGAAAGAGAATTATCGCAGTCAGCAAAGCCTTAAGGGATGTTTGTTGGCCAACATTTTTCATGGACCCCGAGCAAGAATTTCTGCCATTGAATCTCACCCCTCATACTTACTCTGGCCTTCATTTAAAGAGCAAATTCTGGGGTAATTATTCTCCCATAATTTCCATGAGGCATACTAGTCCACTAAAAAGCCCTCTCCCATTTGGAACATTTTGTTGCTTCCAAATTTTGATGTAACACTCATGTTCAGGTGGAAGGACACAGGGTGCTGACCAATGACTAGAAGTGACCCTGAGCTCGGGAGCAGTGTGTCCTTCTTCCTTCTGGGTGGAAGACAAACCTATGTCAAAAATTGCCCAGCACTACAGAGGAGAGAAGCTCCTTCCTCCACAGCTCTCTCCTTAGCATGATAAAATACAAATTCCTATCAGGATTAAGAGTTAGTGATTCAAAAAATGTTCATGTCAATTGGTATTTTCTGAGTGAAAGTGAAACTCAGCTGATCAGGATTTATTTGAACAGCTAACATCATCTCCCCTCCCCTATAAAGCCTTTATGATATTGAAATTCATCTGAAACACATGCTGGGGAACAGATTGCCATAATTTTCATAACAAGAGGGAAACTGTCTAAATATTCATAAGTGGAGTGCCCTGAGGTTCTTCCAGCTCACCACATCTGGAGTTTTTCTCTTCCTTACTACAAGTGATGCAGATTTGTGGCCTCTGTGGGCTAAAAAAAAATAGCTCAGAGAAAGGACTATTTAGAATGTTTCTGAACAAACAGTTCAGTCTTAGAGATTCAGAAGGCCAGTGAGCAGGTGGGTGAGGAAAAAGATAATCCTTGACATGATTTGTGCAAAGGTAGATCAGACTTCTGAGTAAAAGACTGCGGGGAAAGGCTAAGCCTCCCTGCCTAGCCTCCCCTCACTTCATTGCTGGACACCATTCCACCTTTCTAATCACTTTGTTTGTTGACTTGCTTCATTGAGTTGTCCCCTAGGATAGTGACACATGGTACCTTGTGTCTATCATTGTTCCTTCAAGATGGGAGCTGTGGCTTCTACTTGATAGCCTCACCATATAGCCTAGAAAAGTGCCGTGGGCTCAGTGAACATATAACAAATGGTGGTTGAGCAAATGGAGAACTATAAACGACTTCCCATTTACCGGGCTCTGTATTAGAGTCTTGTAAAAGCGGCACAGTAACCGTGGGCCTCCTTCCCAAGTTCACAGTCACTGGGAGGAAAAGGACACATTCATTTCCATAAGACCCTCAGGCTTATTTTGGGTTTCTGCGGGGTTAGTGCTGCTTACCAGTGGGCTTAACTGATCCTTTGTTCCTCTAGCCCCTGCTCTAGCCCAGTCAGCCGGAGAGCATCAGGGCAAACCAGGCTTGTCCAACAAGGTCAGGTTTATTGGCTCATTGCATGTACCAAGAAGACTGTACAGGAGGACTTGTGGAGCACTGAACCACACAAAAGAAAAAAACAGCTATAGATTTGGAGGAGGGGACTGAAGTGAAATGTGAACAAAGCAGGGTTTTGATAGAATCAAAGCAAGGCAGGGCTGTGTGGCCAGGGGTCGATATCAGGCCTGGACTGCAAGAGGGGGACCCAGATCCTGTTTCTTTGGGAACCGCCAAGTTAACATAGATAACGCACTGCTGTGTCCAGAGCCCCTTACGTGAGGCTGTGCGCTTGTGTGGGCAATTAAGACTGCTTTTCTGTGTCAGAGTGACTCAGTTCCTTCAGCCAAGAATGGAACATTTCTTTCTTAGTGATACTATATCAAAAAGCAAAGTTTCGGATAGTCTGTGGCTTTAGAGGACAAACTTTCTTGGGGAATAAGAAAGCAGTAGTCCCTCAGAGAAGGGCTTGCTAGGACCCTCTCCAGCTGCAGCGTGTGCTTGGGAGAAATGCTGTTTCCCGTTTGCTTTGCAGCTGGCTGGATCTGCATTTGTTGCCCCAGCCTGACAAATAGCTGGGCAGATTTTTACTCTCTGAGCCTGAGCTAATTTTTGCTTTCTCACCACATGTTTAAATAGCAAAAAAAAGGGTCAGCTCCTTTATGTTGTCATTTCCCAGCCTTACCTGGGAACTTTTATTCTTTTTCCAGGACCAGTGTTTTTGCTAACTTACCTTCCCCAAAGCCCACTCTTTCTTGGGCCTGGGAATTTGGGCACATCTGATTGGAAATGTGTTTCCTACTGAGCGCTTTAGTGCCTCCCATACCTGATGTGTACTAAAGCCACCCAGGCTGTGTGTCTCAGGGCTCTCTTCTCTCTCTAGGAGGCACCTCTCATCAAGGGCCCCCAACGCAGACCTTGCCATCCCATTTGAGAGTGGGGAGGGGGCTCTTCCTGTGAAGGTACCCAGCCTTCCCATGCTGCTGAAGACCTGAGTTTCAAATACGGTCCTCTTGGAGGAGAAAAGCTAGCTCCTTTGTGTTAGCTGTGGATTTCCTTTCTCCCAAAGACTCAGACCTTCTGTTCATCTGAGCAGGAGAAGGGGCCAATAAGAGGAGCCGTGATCTGCTCTGTACTAGGCTTGGCTTGTCAGATTTCTTTTATTTTTTTTTAAAGTTCTTTTAAAGTACTAGAATAAAAGGTGTCATAACTCATAGTTGGGAAATAATTTGAAAGTCACATTTGCAGCAGGATCCCAGAGCAGATGTGGTCCTGTGATTTGGGTCCCAGTCAGCTTTTTCACGAAGGAAGGCGTTGGACTGGAGTTGACAACACAGTGATGTACACATTGTGTTTCGCTTCCCTGTCTGGATTTACAGGTAGACCAGGGTTTCTCCACCTTGGCACTATTAACATTTGGACCAGATCACCCTACCGCAGGGCTGCCCTGTGTCCATTGTAGGATGACACATCCCTGTCAGCAGCATCCCTGGTTTTCACCCACTTGATGATAATAACTCTTAATATTTTCTCTTCCCCAGTGACAAGCACAAATGTCTCCAGGCATTGCCAGTGTCCCCTGGAGAGCAAACTCACCCCAATTTCAAACTGCTAGTGTAAACTGTAGTAAGCCGCCAAGGGAACTGCTGCATCTCTGCTGCCAGGTGCACAGTGGGCACACAGATGATATTTATTAAACGAACGGCAAACCTGGTGTTCATGCCATCCCTCCCCACCAGCCTCAGATGCTCCGACTCTGACTGAAGACTGCACTTCCCATCTAAATCTATCATACAGGCACCACCACCACCACACTGGTCCACACTCCACATCCTCACAGTCATTTTGCTCCTTTCTAGCATTGAATCTATGTATAGTATCTACTTATTTATTCCACTTGGGATGACAGACCACCCATTTGTTGCAGACTTTTTCAAATGTATTTGATGGTTGCGTGCAACTCCACACCCCAGCTGAGGATGTTATATATTACATGGTATGTGCAAAATATTTCCTTTCTAAAATCTGAAATATTTTGTCTCCAGGGCTCCTGGATAAGGGGTTATGAAGCAGTAGTGTCTCAGACCATATTTTTCAGTTTAATGAGAGAATGCCACATTTCAGTGCTGGTAAAAGTGGACACCACTGAGCTTGATACTTTTATTTTGGTATTCCCACCACCACCACCACCAAAGAGAGTTCTAGGTGTGACCTGGTACTTTTCACCCCTGCTGAACATTCTGGAAGGCTTACTACTAGATTCTGTGACACATGGGGTTTTGATCTGCATGCCCTAAAATTGAGCCCAGAGAATTGTCCTGGATTTAATTTTATTTCCTTGGTGTGTGTATATGTTCTGCCTGCTGATATGTTTATTCTGTTTGTTTCACTTTTATTTTTTAGGCTGAGGGTATATTTTTAAGTTGGTCGGTTGGTTTTTTTATATGAATAGATTATAAAACCAGGTGAACGGAGTCATGGGACATGGGCATGTGAGAGCAGTTCCTTAAACAGTCTGTTTTTAATCTCATGTAAATTTCTAGAAGTTTGGAGATTGAAGTAATGTGTTTTGGGAGTGAGGAGATGAATCATGACTGTTTTTACTAGAACAAGTTTCCAGAATTGGAAGCCAGCCATTAATTAGTAAAGGGAATCTTGATCTGGAACGAGGCAAGGGTTTCAGCATCCTTGAACCTTCTGATATTGTACACATTTTCTCTACACCTTTGAATGTGTCTATGTTTTTTATTCCTTTTTCTAGAAAGAGAAAGCGATTACTTTTTATCATCTTCTTAAAGTACTCTAAGACAAAAAAAAAAGCTTAAGAACTGACTTAGGATTTCAGTCTTATGCTAATTCATTAATATTTTTTAAATTTTTCTAAAGAAAAAATAGAGACAAAGTCATCTCAATCACTGGGTAAATTGTGACTTTATTTCTTTATGCGCATGTGTGTATTCATTCCTGTTTGATCCCTGGTCAATTAAGTCCATCTAATTGATGAACAGGTGGAAAATGCCTGGCTCCAAAAGTTAATTTTATTCCCTACCTCTCTATCTCTGTCTGCTGCTCATTTAAAATTTATATCTTCCCATGTCCAAAAGAATTGGGAGTTATGTTCTTCTTTCAAAACATATCAAATACCTCCTCTTTTGTGAACTCTTCTCCTGAATGTAATCTTGCTTTTCTCTGAAACACCACAAAAGTAGTGCGTCAAAGTGAGTTTGTGCTTATTCGTGTGTGTATTTTCTTTGTCCTTCTTCCCCCACCCCTTGCATTTCTCCAAGCATTAGGCTGTCACTTCCATGTGAGGGTGGGAGGCGGTAGTTGGACTGACTTGTATCTTACAGGTCCAAAAACTGACAATATTGTTTTCATGGTGGTGACTCAATACATTTTTTGATTAAAGTGAGGAACATCTTTATTCCATGTACCATAAAATGAAAATCAAGGTCTCAGAGTTAATACATTTCATATACATTTATTTTTGAGTATCTTAAAACCATTGGTACATCCAAACCAGCATAATGTTTTTATTTTTCAAAACTGCTGAATTCGGACCCAAATGCCTCAAAAGTAAAAACAAATTCCTGTTTTCTAATATATCATAATAACTTAAACCGTGAGGCTGATAGGTTGCCATATTTGGTCAGGAGCGGTCTGAGTTATGGTGCCTGTGACTAGTTCCCTACAGTGTCACAGCCTGCAGAGCATCGGCGTGGCCCAGAGTGCTCCTCAAAGCCTCTGGTGTTTCTTCGAGATGTTTCGGGGACCTGGGTGGGAGATGGGTCAGCCTCACTCTCTCATTAAAGAACAACTCTGTTTTAGTTGTTTTATATTGGAGTTTAAACTTGCTAGAAGATTTCTGCTGAAGTTAACCAAACTCTCCTGTTACCCCTCTTTGGCCGGCCTCTCACTTCTCACTGAGGACACTGAGCTCCAGAGCTACCGTGTGATTCCCTCAGGTCACGTGCTCAGGACGGCCCAGCTGGGACCGAACCCAGTCTTGATTGTCTTCGACTCGATCCCTGGCCCAGAACTCCCTCCTCCCACTTTGCTGCCCCTCAAATTTTCCCCCACTTTATAGGTGTCACCAGGGGATCAAGAAGCACTGAGTGGGAGCTGTGTCAGGTTCTGGAGATAGAGAGAGGGACAAAACATGCAGGAACCTGCTTCATGGAGAGCAATGGTTGACAGTAGCCACTGGCACCAGTATCTCCTCCTTTTATATAAAATTAAGGGGGGAGGGGGAGGTAGAAGAGGGGAAAGGGGGATAAATGGTGATGGAAGGAGACTTGACTTGGGGTGGTGAACACACAGTACAATATGCAGATGATGTGTTATAGAATTGTATACCCGAAAACTATAAAATCTTATTAACCAATGTCACCCCCAAAAATTCATTTAAAAATTGACCCTTTCTAGATAATTCTGCATTTAATGCCTCATAGTGTTCTAAAACTGGGTAATGGTGATGGTCTGCAACTACATAAATATATTAAAATTCTTTGAACTGTACAATTAAAATGGGTGAATTTTATGGTATATAAATTATGTATCATTAAAGCTGTATTTTTTTAAGGCAGGGGGACACCTGCCCTCCTTAGCTTACAGGGAAATTGTGGGCATAAAACAAAATGGCCCTGTGAAAAATTTTAAAGGCATGCTAGTAGTTTTTGTAAATGTTTTGTCACTGTGTGGATTACACGTTAATTCCACAGTCATTTGTTGGCCTCCTACCATAGGCCAGGTCCTGAGGTAGCAAGGGAAGAATTGGGGACAAAGGGAATGACAAAGATGCATAGGAAGAAGTTTTTAGGGGAAGCAGATTAGTCTAGTGTCTCAGAGGAGGTACCTGTAAGTGTCCTCTCTCTTCTACGGAGTTCCTGCATGTCAGGGTGCCTTCGGCTTTGAGTGGTAAACATCTACCTGACCACAAAGTGCTGGTAAGCAATAGAGTTTTATTAAGTCGGGTAACAAGATGTAAGGACAGGCCTTCTGAAATTGGTTAATCAGACAGACACCTCAATAGTGTCAGGACTCAGGGTCACCCCCTGAGTGTGATTTTTTTGGCTTTCCTTTCATGGTTGAAATATGACTGCCACAATGCCAAACCTTGTGCTGTCTTCCAACAAGGATGAAACAATTTTGAAAGGAGGAAAGCAGGGGCAACTGTTTTCCTCATGCCTCTCTCTCTTTTTTAATTACAGAGCAAAATCTCACAGCTTTCCCTACCCTCATCCCCAAGCAGATTTTCTTTCACATCTCACTGGCTGGAAGAAGATCACACACTCACCCTTAAACCAGTCACTGACAGTAGGGAGTGAGATTAATATTATTTGCCTATACTCATCCCTAGGACTGTGGGACTGGTCCCTATTCCTGAATATGATGCCTGACTACATTAGGATTCTGAGAACTGGGAAGGGGGTGGGGAATGGTTGCTGGGCAATTAACCAACAACATCTACCACACTTAACCTTTTTGGTGAAAAAGAATAGAAACATAACTTGTTCCTTTTCTTTATTGCCAATGGTATCTTATCTTCATAACACATCTCCATGATTTTGATCCAGTGAATTATCCTTAAAGCTGGATTCTGCAGGGAAGTTCTTCAATAATACCATATTTGTTTCAGTGTTGGAAGTTTTGACATTGAGTAGTCCTATTTCATTAGATAGTTAATAGGAAAATTAGCAAGGAGCTGCCATTATCCAATTTATAGATGCTTAACTTTTTCCCTCACTTTAGAATAGTTGGCCTATTCAGAATTTGGAAGGTTTTCTACTACTAATTAGAGAGAAATGGAATGTTGGTAACTATGTGGTCCTCAGGATTTTAAGGCAACTTGGTGTTGTGGAATTTATAACTAGTGCCCCTCAGCACGGTTAAAGAGCAAAAGGCACTAGGGGCCCAGAGTACCTAAGACAGCAGGTTTCTAACACTAGGCTAGGTGATGTAACTGATATCTTGGAGTCATTGGACAGAAAGCAAAGACATTTGCATAGAACAAAGTGAGTCCTTCCATCTCTCCTTCCCTTCTCCTCTCTCTGTCTTATCTGGACCATCCCTAGACCACAGTGTATCCGTATTACATATTTTTATTGTCTTTATTTTATATATCACTCTTTGATTGATATAACATTAGCCATAATAAAAAACACATTTCAGTGATATAAATTGTACTGTGGACAATATCATTGATACTTATGTATATCTCTCTAGGTTATATGATCTGTCTGCAAGAACTGGCCTAATTTGGGGAAAATATTTAAGGCCATTTAAAGCCACTAGGGCCATTGGCTTTGATGCAGAATAATAAATGCCTGTCTCAGTAAACCTGAATTCTCTTGAATTTTTCTTCCTACTTTCTGTTCTGAGTCATCAAACCCCATTTTTCTAAGTCTTAATTTCCCAAACATCTTACAAATGCTTTTAGTCTTTTAAATTGGTGTTTTGTATACATAGAGAAGATTTAACATCAGATAGACTTTCAAAAGCATATAATTTAGGACATATTTGAACTGATTTTGAGTGACCTTCATGTCTTCACCCTCTTTAGTGAGGGCTGCTGTGTGTTCTTGCTGATGAGCAGCCCCTTCTATGAATAGGCAGGTTCCCACAGAGAGGACATGGCACATATTCACACAAGGTCACCCCCTCACACACACACCTGTGTGTAAAAAACATTTGGTCCATATTTGTTGGGTCTTTGTGGTTGACACAGGTTTACATAAAAATATATCAACATCGGTCTCTTAAGATGTACCATAGTGAGTCTTTTTCATTGTTTTGAGTACCATGTCAGCTTTCTAACAAACACAAACACACTGTTTGTGATTTAATGATGTGTGGAAGAAGGTAGTGAGGGCAAATTTTAATTAAGCTTTTTGCTTTTCGTAGATTATGCCTGCTTATGCATGTATCCAAAGAGTATATAAAATATATCCATGCCTCTGGTCCTATTTTGTTCATCAGTTTATTTTGTTCATTAGACTCCACATACAAGTGAGATCATATGGTATTAGTCTTTCACCGCCTGGTTATTTCACTTAGGATAATGTTCTGCAGGTCCATCCATGCAGTTGCAAAGGGTAAGAGTTCCTTCTTTTTTACAGCCACATAGTTTTCCACTTTGTAAATGTATCAGAGCTTTTTTATCCACTTATCTACTGACGGGTACTTGGGCAGTTTCTACATCTTGGCTATTGTAAATAATGCTGCTATGAACATTGGGGTGCATAGGTTCTTTTGAGTTGGTATTTCAGAATTCTTAGGGTATAATCCCAGCAGTGGAATTGCCTGGTCAAAAGGCATTCCATTTTTAGTTTTCTGAGGAAATTCCATACTGTTTTCCACAGTGGTTGCACCAGTCCGCATTCCCACCAACAGTGTACTAGGGTTCCTTTTTCTCCGCATCCTTGTCAGCCCAGGTCTCAGAGGGGCAGAGGGTGGGTGGGAGGATTAGAAGAGATTGACCAGAGGACATATATGCATATATGGTCCTTGGACACAGATAACAGTGTGGTAAAGGCCGGGGGTGGGGCTGGGTGGAGGGGGACAAAGTAGGGGAGAAATGGGGCTATCTATAATAGTGTCAGCAATAACAAAAGAAAAATTAAGTATATTTAATGGTGTCCCAGGGGTTAGTTGGACAAGCACAGGATTTGGAGTAGAAAGACTGAGTTTAGAACCTCAGTCTTACCCTTTATTAGCTATGTGTCCTAGGACAAGTTGGCTAATATCGTTGAACTTCAATTTTCTTATCTGTAATTCCTTTAAATATAGATTTGATAAACACGGCTTTCTGTAAAAGAAAGTGTATATAAAATATACACATTTTGTTTCCTGAGACCAAGGACACATTTTGCTTTTCTGCCTGAGATAAGCAAAGCAATCAATGGCATTTCATGACATCATGTGATTTTTGAGGGGCAAAAAATGAAG
>VMDR010024030.1:0-15261 GCA_007922815.1 Macrotus californicus | reverse complement strand
TTCTACTAGAGATTTCTCAGGAATACATTGTCATTTATTCACATGGATTGAGTACTATGCAAATGATGTGGATAGACATAGGTATTATTCATTCTTCCCAGAAAGCGGGCAGCAAGATGAAACAAATTAGAGGACAACAAATTAGAGGAAATAACTGATAGTAGGTTTACACTGAATATTTTCCCTTTGTGAAGTTATTAAGATCACATGTTTGTGCAGATGTATGTATTTGATCAGACTATACCCATATGAGCAAACTTTTGTGATTGAAGAAAGCTTTAAAACCTTAAATATGAGTAAATGCATGCTCTAAAATCCAGATCTGCTGTAGACATGTAATATTCACATCCAAGAAAGAAAGAAAAAAAATGTGTCTTTGCATTTAGGATTCTATCTCCCTACATTCTAAGAGAGGAATCTTTAGATTTAAACCAATTCCAGAAATCCTACTTTGTCTAGCCTTCAGTAGTTTGAACCAACCTTTAGCTATATTAGCTTGGACTTAAACTGTCGCAGTCTGATTAATTTATGAATCTTAATTAGGTAGGCCTAGCTCAATATGGAAGGATAAAACAGTTATCTAATCAATTCTTGAGTTTCTCGCTCTCTGGGTCGGGTCTCCTGCAAGAGCTCATAGAGGAGTTGACTATCTGAAGAGGGAGATAGATTATAATCTACTTTTAGAAAGAATAAAGTAAAAACATTGAGTCCTTACCTGTGCAGAGCCTGAGAAAGGAGTCACCTCATGAGTCTGAATTGAGGATGTACCTGGCTGAAGTAGCTCAGAGTGTATCAAGTTCCAATGAGGCTTAGATAGGAGTTTTGTAGGAAACAATCACATGAAACTAGAAGATTGTCTGCCCTGTCAAAAGCTTTCAATGTAATCAGGAGTACAAATCTATTAAAGGTCATTTCACATTCTTTCTTAGGGAAAAAGAAGAAGGACAAGAAAAGGTCATTTTCAACTATTTCCCTGATGCTGATGGAATCAGAAGGAAATTCTAGACTAGAGCCATATCACTATTTTTCTAATAGAACATCTTAATCTGTTTTCCTCCTTCTTGCCAATGTGTATAAAATATAAGCAATAAAATCAAAGTTATTTTTCTGAAACAACTCACAAACACATGAAGCAGATCTGTACAGCCTTATACATTTCTGATATTCTGTAGGACTGTTTTTTAATGTATTTTTTAAATAGTTATGGGAAATAATCCCATCTCCAGGTTTTTTACTTCCAAGAAAATTTACAGCAACTTGACTAGGGTCAGAGAATAAGAAGAACTTACAAGAAACCGAAATGTGATTCCCAGTGCTCTTTTTTACTTATTTTGCCAATTCTACAAAATAGCACATTACAACCTGCCACTCTCAGAGTGGTGGAGTTACTGGAAGAAGGCTTACATCACCTCCACTCCCTGGTAATGCCTACCATTTGTTTCTCTCCATCTGCCAGGGAAAGCAAGCCTAGTGAACAAGCAGCCCCAGACCTGGTTGGAACAGGTAAACTCTTAGCACTGTTTTTCTTCTTTTTCCCTTCCCTTTTTCCAAAGTCTTTTGGTTGGTCAGTAGGGGAGAAGTAAAGCTAATATGAGTATTGGTAGAATTTTGTTGTTACTGTTTTGTCTCAATTCTAACCAAAAACATATGAGTTAAAGTAGAAGAACCTGACTTGGCTCACATGACTTATTTTAGCTATGTCTCCAAATACTTCCTGTATATGGAGAACTTTTTATTTATTTTTATGTTTGTTTTGTTTTTTTCCCCCAGTTTTATTGATATAACTGACATAGAGCACTGTATAAGTTGAAGGGATACAGCATAACGATTTGACTTACATAGGTGAAATGATTGCCACAATAAGTTAACCTCCATCATCTCAAATATTCAATAGATGCAAAAAATAAAAGGGCCTTTTTCCTTGTGACAAGAACTCAGGATCTAGTCTCATAACTTTAATGTATACCATACAACAGTGCTAACTAGTCATCATGATGTACATTACATCCCAGTACTTATTTTATAACTGGAAGTTTGTACCTTTGACCACCTTCAACCAATTTCCCCACCCACACAGAGGGCTTTTAAAAATGCATATAACATCCGTGGTCTAAAGGTGACTTAAGTCATTTATACTAGGCAGAATAATGGCCACCCAAAGATGTCCCTGCTCCACCCCCAACCCCAAAATGTGTGACTATATTAGGTTACATGGCAAGGGGGAATTAAAGTTGCTTATCAACTGATCTTAAAATAGTGAGATGATTCTGGATTATCCAGGTGGGCTCAATGTAATCACAAGGGTCCTTAGAAGTAAAAGAGGAAGGCAAGAGAGTCCTAGTCCAAGGGAGATGTAACTATGAAAATAGTTCAGAATTGATAGGATATGAGAAGGACTCAACCCACTATAACTAAATTTGAACATGGAGGAAGGGGCCAATGAGCCAAGATACAACCTCTGGAAGCTGCAGAAGGCACAGAAACGGATTCGTCCCTAGATCCTCTAGAAGGAACACAACTCTGCCAACACCATCTTTGCCAGTGAGAATTGTGCTGGAATTCTAACCTGCAGAACTCTAAAATGATGACTTTTTGCTATTTCAAGCCACTAAATTTCTGGAATACTAATACAAACACCTATCCCTTAAAGTTCCAGGAGCAGAGTATGGAGGTTAAGCTCACTGGTATTTTTTTTAATATGTGGTTTAAAAAGCCCATAGCTGGACCTATAAAAACTCCTTACTGGGTATTATCTCGGCCTTCAGAAACTCCTTCTTTATCATCCCCCGCCAAGTAAAGGATCTGGTAAGTTGCAATTAAAAGGATCACTTCTGTAACATTTGTTGAGAAGGAATAAGATTCTGTTGGAAGTACTTATTTAGCACATAAAGAAAATGTTGAAAGACTCTAGCTGTAATTCTTACTATCTGAAACACCCAAGTCTGTTGAAGTGGAGGTTTAACACCACCAGATTCTCTTAACAAAAATACTGGAGGAATTACAGAGACAGTTCTTCCCTGATCTATTGTTTTATTACCAAACTATCACAGAGCTCTTTTTAAAATAGATTGTCCTGTGTCTAATATAATGGTTCTGACTGAGTCCTGCTCATTAACTGGGAATAATTAAAAATATGCTTGCTCAGGTCCAAACTTGGAACAATTAAAACGGAAGTACTCAGGTGGGGCCCAAGCCAGAGTATCTCTTTTGAAGCTCCCTAGATGGTTCCGATACAAAGTGAAGGTTGAGAACTCTTGACAAAATGGCTATGTGTGTCAGAAACAATAGATTTTAAAGTAAAGAAGTTCTGATAAAGGGATACGGTAGTGCAGAACCTCTCACCCAGGTGCTATCTCTGACTCTCTCGTGTGCAGGGTTCCTCTACATATGTACGTATTAAATTTGTTTTTTTCTCTAGCTAAAAAAAAAGGAATAAGGTAGTGTACAATATAAACAATGTTACAGAACCAAATGTACAAGTAGACGTGTTCTTGCCCACTTATAAAAGATACTTGAAATAATCCCCATGTAGGAACAAATATACTACCATAAAAGGATTTAGGATTTATTTATAAAAGGATCACAGAAAGTGCATATAATTGATGAATAGACTGTGACTATTGTCTATTATTCTCAGAGTCTATGTGCCTCTTTCCAAAATTAGGAAATATATCTACAGTGAGAGAAGAAAATATATAATGTCTGTAAATGTCTTGTGAAAAATTCCACTTAGTTTAGCAAAGTTTTTGCTTGCTTTTCAACATTTTTCTAAAATAATAATCTAAGAAACTTGTTCAATAGTTTCCTGAGTAAAACAAAAGAATATTGTTCTTGGAATTACTATGGCTCTACTAAATCTATCTTGATAGAAGAAATGGAGTGATAAGAAATTTGACTGCATTGTTATCATGCTCTGAAGCCCAGGACTGTATTGTCTGAGAATATTCAATTCTTCCTGGAAGAAAGGGTATAAATAGGATGGACAAAAGTCATGTGTTAAGCGCAGATAAGTTACTAACCTGTGACACATGGTGGACAGATAAAAAGTTAGTAGGGCGTATACTTGTGAACATAGAAAAGTCTGGAATGATCAAGAGGTGCTTAATATTCATGACTCTAAACATACAAGGGGCACTAATATTCATTAAGTATTATATATTCCTGACACACTAAGTATACATGAGATTCAACATTCACAGGTCTTAGTTCTGCCACCTAGTGGTGACAGTCATACTGTGTCCCACACGTCCTGCTCAAGCAGTACAAAACCTGTGTACCTGCTCAGATTAATTGGCAAGCTACTGCTGTGGACGAAAATTCTTGCCAGTGTATCGCTCCAGTAGAGCCAGAGTGTGTCATTGGCTTAGGCACCTTCCATCTCTGGTCCCTAGCTCAAACCTCAACTCTGGTCCAATTACAATACCATCAACAAGAAGGCCAATGTGCCAAAGAGAGACAGGGCATATGAGCACTGCATAACCACAGGTTTCAATTCATGGGTCTTCCCATCTCATTTTTACCCTAGCCTAAGTATGCTAATTGTCTCCCCGCTACCCCTGGGCTTCTCATGATGTCTTAGCCTTTTTTTTCCATGACCTCTAGGATAGCTCACCTGCTGGTATATTTTGTGGGTATCACTGCATTCAGGTAATTTCTCACACAACACAAAGCAGGTAATACCTGCGTATTACTCAGCATTTTATGTTATAAAAATTAAACGAAGAATAAAACTCTTTTGCCTAATATCCTATAATTTTCAACTCTTTGCACCCCAAAGAATACCGCTCCTTCAGAGTAGATTTTCCTGGCAATAAGAGAGAATCTCTAAACTTGGCAGGTTCTAAGATGTCCTTAGAAGACCTTTTAATCTTAAGGCTTTCCAAAAAAAGACAGATTAAGAGTTTTTAGAATATTCATTATAGTAGGGTATAGTTTATTTTAATTACAAGAGGCTGAATTCTTTGATCCTGAAAAGGTCACTTGAATGGCCCTTTGATCGTTGCACATGTTGGGTGACTAGCCCTCATTGTTTCAGGATTAGATAGCAAGAACTTTTGGAGATATTTTGTTTTTTTTTGGGGGGGGGGTTGGCCTGCTTGTTAAGGAAACCTACTGCATAAACTCCTATTTTTTATGCAAGGCTTAGCAACAGGGAAGGGCAAAAAGGATTCTGAAATAAAGTTACACTGAGAAAGGCCTGAATCATGGATTGGTGCTGGCCCTGAATCAGAAAGTGATTGTGAACGGGTGACTTCAATCTGCAAGGTTGTCAGCTGGTGAAAACAGGTCTGAGCTGGAAAAGCTGGTGCTCAAGCCTCTTAAGGCATAAAACCCTCTTGGGTGAGGGTATTGCAAAGGGGGTTTCCTTTTTTGATTAACAGCATTCCCCCCGCCCGCCCACCAACAACTACTTTTAATGGGGAAGATAGGGACACTCTTTCATCACCTGTGGTAGGTGGCTGTGCATTTGAGAACAGTGACTCTATCTTCCTTTCTACTTTTTGAACTGAAATACCTACAACTGTTACCTTTTGCCCGTCCAACCGCTGTCATTTTAGGAGTGTTGGGAGCAGATAACTTGGCCCTTTAGTTCCACAGGCCATAATGGTATTCTGATTGTGTTGAAGAGATTGTTATTTTTAGTAGATGCGTGCAAAAGTATACAGGGGGTAAAAGTATTATAACGTCTGCATTCTACTTTCACATGCTTCAGGGGGAAAAATACGCTCAAATGCAGATGATGCAAACATAGTAGGTTTTTTTTGATCCTGTCATGCCCACGATGAAAACCCTTCAATGTCATATTCAGTCATAAGTTGAATTTACACTTTGAAAACAAAGTTTTCTCCAAAATATATAATTTGCAAGCATTATTTCTGGAAGTGCATAATGGCTAAATTTGGATTATCGGTTTTCTTTACATATGTATGTTAGGCACAAAGCCTGCGGCGACGTACGAGGCGACCCCATTGCATTCCCTGCCTGCGACCTGTAAGCACAGGCAGCATGGGCTGCTGGTCTGAATTCAAAGGCCCACATTTCTCACAGTCTAAGTGTTAGTTACTAGCGCTCGTCGACAGGCGCTTTTGGTTTTCAGTCTCGGGATCCATGCATGACGGCGTTTCACGCGCTGCTCCGCGACACTGTCTGCTCTCGCCAGCGTGGAAGTGCAGCTCCTCCAAGGCGCTGGTGGAGGCGCGCGTCTCTGGCCTTTTGCAACGCGTTCTCCGGAAACAGCCGCCTCCAGCCCTTTCGCGAGGTCACCAGCGGGACAAACAGCAAAGCCTAGTGACGCCAGCTGAAAAGGTTTCACACCCAGAACGGCCCCCTGCCGGGTGCTCCTTAGGCTTCCTCCTGGCGCCCCGCCCCCTGCTTCCGCATTGCCCAATGGGCGCCTTTGCGGAGCTGGCTTGGCCGGAGGAGGAGGTGTTGGGGCGGCCGGACGCTGAACGGCCGTTCACGTCTACGCGGTGACGTCACGCGCCGACGCACCTGTCGGGCTCCGGATTTTTCGCTGCTTTTCTTCTCCTTCCGTGGGTCGGGGCCGGTCTGTTCCGGAACCTGCGGCACCTTTCCCGTAGTCCAAGTTCGCCCGCGGCCGGAATTCGGCTGCGGGTTGAGGAAGGAGGGTGTGGTGGGTTGAAAGCCATTCTACTTCATTCCCGAGTTAGACCATGGATTCAGTTTTAGTTTCTTAAAAGTGGTGTTGGGAGATTATTTTTAATTTTGGGTAGCAGCAGGTTGACTCTAGGGCCCAACGCAAGCTGATTTAACTTTATGCTGCTCCTGTGGTTGGAGAAGGACCTAAAAAAAAAAAGTCCCAGCTGGCAGAATTTCCGTAACCTCTTCAGTCGAAAACCCCAGGTGTTTTTTAAATTGCGATAGTTCTTGTGCCAAGCTTCTTCAGGTGGAGCTCCTGGGGTTAGCTAGGTTTGGGGTTTGAAACAGATGCAGAATCCAAAGGCAGTGCAGAAAACAGCCACCGATTTTGCTATGCCTCTGAGCTGCAAGGTGAGTTGCATTCTGTGAGTGAAAATTCGTTAGCTGTCCTGTTCACGGTTTTTGGGTCAACTGTGATGCCAAGGCTGTTATCTTGGTTTATGTATAACAGATGTACCTACATGATGTTAAGTCCACGCTGATGAGCTATATACTCTCAAACATACTGTAATGTTTCACCTGTTTGGTCCAGGAAACGTCGAAGGACCTTTGAATAGAATGGAAGTAGGTTTCAGGAAAACATTACATTTGAGCTCAGAGAGTGGGATTTACTTTTGTTAAATTTGCCCAAATTTAAAGTAAATAATTCAGTTTTTATTTCTTTAGTTTAGGTTGATGTGTATATATAAAACGTTTGTATTTTGATCTTGGACCAGAAACTTCCTTAGAATGTCAAATTAATTTTGCATGTGCTTCATTTGTATAACATTTTAAAACTGGAGCACATAGAAAGCAAGTATATTTACATATACACATTTATTACAATTGAATCAACAGTGACCGTACCAGTTTTTTTTTTTTGGTAATTCAAAAGCTCATTTCTGCAAACCATGTAAACTTTTTTTGATCTATGCATTCAGTTACTGCCATCATTGTGGCTTGTGTCATTGATTATTGAATCTTTCCAGAAGTGATTTTCTTTTCATCTCCAAAGAGCTAATTTAGAAATTTTTTTCTTGATGAGGTCTGTATGGAAGTAATTTAACTGATGTCAGCTTTATGTGCCTTATTCTACATTTATATACCTTATGTGATCACCACATGTCTAATAACTTACAAAGACTTTGATTCTGTGCTTGAAAAATGGGTCAAGTGATTTAGGAGGGCATCTGAATGCTCAGTATCTACATCGTTACTTGGAAATTGTTTTAGCATGTGTTTTTAACCATATGTTGCTTATTAGGAATGCAACTGTTTAACCAGGTTTTGGATGTAGACAGTTCAGGGAAGCAGATTTGCTGAGGTTATGATTTTATTTTAGTAAATTGGCATTTTTCAGGTCACGTTGGAATTAGGCTTTCCATTTCCTGTTGTGACATGTTAGTAATAATTTTCAGACCTCTCAGGAAGTCAGATTTGATCTCTGTGGTGGGTCAGCAGTATCCTGTGTATCCTGTGGGGTTTGGCTGCTGTGACTGCTTTGTAGAACTTTCAGCTAAGTTTCTGATCGAACTTGTCTGCAGTGATCTAAAACTTATAACACAGTAAGTGTTAATATTTATTCAGCGAGTTCTGTGATTCAGGATCTTTCCTAAGTGGTTTTTGTAGATGATCTCAATTCTCACACCAACTCCATGAAGTAGGCACTTTCCTGTGTTCCTGTTAAACAGATACGGAAACTGAGACATACAGGATTGAACTAACTTGCCCAAGGATTCAGGAAGTGTCAGAACTGAGACTGAAGCCTGGTAGTATGACTGCAGAGCCCTAGCTCCCAATAGCTACACTACAATGCAGGCAAGACTGATTAAAATGCTACAAGAGAAGATAGGATGAGGGAGGTGGCACCATGGGCTAGTTTATTTTTCAATTATAAAAGTACTGTAAAATTAACGAAACTCTGGAATTCCTTTTTTCTTTAAAACTCACATTCTCCTACTCTAATAAACTGTTTTCGCATTTTTTATACACATTTACATGTGTATATAAACATTGTACCTTTGATTCATTTTGAGTCTTAAAGATAAGTGTTCCTAGTTAAGTATAAAATGGAGGAATGACCATGTGGGGAAATTGACCATTTGCATTGCTAAAATATGGAAGGATTTTGATCTGCAACTTTGGAACCAGGTTAAATGTATTTCTTGACCTCATGGGAAGTAGTCGAACATTTTGTCTTGTAAAATCATGAAAATTACTTGGTTTTCAAAGTGTAAGCCTTCCATGGCACTTTTTTGTTGGATTTTTGTTTACCTTTCTTCCTTGTTATAGCCTGAGCCTTATATTTGTGTGTGTGTATTTTTCCTTTTAAAATCATCTGGCATTTAACTTTTACATGGCTGTCACATTTTTTATGGATCAAGGAAATTTTCTTCAGAGTAGACCACTACTTCCTTTAGGAGTTATCCATTTCATACTTTTTTGAAGAAAAATATATAAGGCATAGCAATTTGAACATCCAGCTAACTTAATTAACAGTTAATATTAACAGTAATCAGTAAATAGCAATAGTCAAGTAATATTACTTTGGGGAGAAATCAGTTATGAATTGACAATTTGTGTCAGAATAAATTCTCACTACTGTGATGTCACAACCTGAGTTTCATGATGTCATGCCATGATAAAATCAGTTTGAGAAGCTTTTCATACATTTCGTGTATGAAGTGAATGCTTACTGCAGATTTTCTCAAGAATATTTCTTCCACTGTTAGCCATTACAGGTCTAGATGCAGATATGCTTTATTACTCATGCTTATTTGACCATGAAACCTTTGACTGCACTTGTGCTCTGTGCACATACTCATCTCCAAGTATATTTGTTACCTTTTTGGCTCCATAGCTTGATGCAAGCCAGTACTTTTGCTTTATTTAACTACCTTTTCATCCATCTCTGCCCCATAAAATCCCACTGACCTTTTAAGGTCCAACTTATGCATGTCTCTTCCAAAGAAGGCTTCTCATCATCAAATATAGTGGAATATGGTCTTTTTCTGAGCTCTTGTAACAATTCTTGTGTCTTCTGTGACATCTGTCATGCATTGCTTTTTATTATGTAGATACATAGTAATTTATGGGAAAATATTACAACATCCCTTTTGGGGATGGTAGATAAAGTAATTTATACTGAAGGTTACTGAAAGCTGTAAGTCATGTACAAATATGCTATTAATCAATAAAAATTGTGTTCATATTTTTTATAATTTCTGGTACATTAGTAGCTGTCTAAAACATTAGTAAATGAATAAATTATTGTTTAAATTTATTGTCACATTTTAATGTGTTCAGTACTTAGTACATGGTTCTTAAAATACTTATATGAAAATGCTTCTTACATACAAATGACTACGTCAGTCGGTTTCACTTCCCTGCCATCATTGTTCTTGAGACTTTGTCTCTCTCTCTAGTTGGTAACATTTGGGATTTTCATTTCTTTCACTTGTATTGTGCATACTTTTTTGTCAGCTTTCTAGCCAACCAGATAGCTGACTGATGTACCTTTGACACTTAGCTATGGTCCTTAGCCCTAACCAGTCTTCTTTATGAGTAAGGTGAAACTTTTTTGAAAGCTATAAAAGATCAGTATACTGTTAGTCATTTAACTAACCATTTCCAGGGTCTACTTAGTTCTAACTCCTCCCCACCTGTTACAGTTTGGGGGCTGGATTACATTCCCTTTATTGTAGTCTGGCCTTGAATAGGACTAAAGCTTGGAAGTATGTGGGGGAGCCCCCCAAAAATCCAGAATTATCTTCTGGAAGGTGGGCCCCTAGTGGTACAGGCTTCCTCTGCTAGGTAAATATTCTAGAAACCCATCTGTGTCAGTGTACCCCCTGGTGTTGTTATGAGAGGCTGCGTTCGGCTTCAGTGAATTTTTTTTTTGGAAGACTCAGTGCATTTACCCATTTCATGATGGGTGATACACAAGAGCAGTTGTTGACCAAGAATGGCACAACCCCCATGCCCTGCCCTCCCTATTTACTCCATCTTGCCCTCCAACCATTTTTTTTCCCCTGTGAGAAAAGTCCTCAAAGGAAAACATTTTACTGATGTGGAAGAGGTGAAACAAAAAACGGCAGATGCACTAAAAGACATCAAAATTGATGAGTTTCCAAACTGTTTTGAGCTATGGAAAAAAATGTCTTGATAGACGTATTGCATCAAATGGAGAGTACTTTGAAGGTGACTGAAGTTTAAACGTGAAGAATAAATACACAATTTTTCTATAAATAAATTCCTTTTTTTGGAGGTCCCCCTTTGTAATTCTGCAGTTGGAAAGAACACTTAAGTCTTGAGTCCTGTAAGCTGTAGGAGACAAAAACTTATTTCTTCCAACTGTTTTTAATGTTAATGTCAAGTCAGAAACTTAGCAGTTATCTTAGATTTCTTCTTTACCATTCCCCACATTTTATTAGTTACCACATCCTCTTAAATATTTCTCAAAATCTTTCTACTCCTCCAAGTTGCTATGCCTCATTTTAGTATGCCCTTGCTATCTTATATGTTTAGAATTGTTTAAGGGTCCACTATACTAAGGATCACCTAACGTCTCTCCCTATCTTCTGCCTTCAGTCTCTTGCCCGTCTATCTATCTTCCACAATACTGCCAGCATTGGTCTGCTAAAATTCATATCTGATGCGTGGTTTTTCTCCAAACTCTTAATGGTTTCCCATGTGTATAAATGAGTAAAAATTAAGTTCCTTAGCATGACTTAGCATGCCCTTTCTTGATCTGCCCTGTGTTCATCTCTCCAGCTACTCTTTAGTCCCCTTCCTCTTCTATAAGCCAAAACCCAAGCAGGTTTTGTTACTATGCTGCTTTTTTGCACATTTTTTTTGTCTATTGACTGTATCTTATACTTAGCCTAGTTAACTCATCTTAATCATTGAGTACTCAGCTGAGACCTTCTCTCTGTTACTATGTGTTCACAAATTTTCCCAGGCAGCATGCTATTCCTTCTCAGTGTTATTAAATACCTTGTGCATAGCTCTCCTGTGGTACTTATCACACACCATACTGTAGTTATTTGCGTGTCTTTAACCTCACTGCCTTGGGAACAGGGACCATATCTTATTACCCCAGCACCTGGCTTTGTGCTTGGTATATGCTAGCTGATGAGTAAATGGTTGTTGAATGAATTAGTAAGTGACTCTGAAAACTAACTTTGGCTACCAGGTAGATGGTGATCCTGTAAACTTCTGTAGGGAGATTAGGAGGACAGGCAAGTTTGGGGCAAATATTTATTCAGTTTGGGTCTTGGTGAATTTGAGTTCTCATATAACATCTAAGTAGGGGTGTGCTGTGCAACTGTTATGCATTTGTTATTCATTCATGCTATGAATGTTAATTGACCCAGAAAGATTTTGTAGATATAGACAAGATTATTCTAAAATTTATATGGAAAGGCAGAGGAACTAGGTAGCTAATATAGTTTTGAAACATAAAAATAGGGAGAATTCAATATATCCATTTTTAAGACTTACAATCAAAACTGTAGTATTGCTGTAGGTAGAAACACATAGATCAATGTAACAGAACAGAGAATTCTGAAATAGACCCACACAAATACGCACAACTAATTTTGGCAGAGGCACAAAATTCAGTGGAAGGAAGATAACTTTTTCAGCAAATGATGCTATAGCAATTGGACATCCATTTGTCAAAAAAACAAACAAACAAGCAAACAAACCTCAACCTGTGCCTTAAACCTTATGTAAAAATTCACTCACTGTGGATCATGGAGTTAAATGAAAATGTAAAACTATAAAACTTTTAGGAAAGAATTCAGAAGAAAATCTTTGCAAGGTGAGTTCTTAGTTTTGACATCAAAAGCATTGTCCATAAAGGAATAAATAATAAATTAAACTTCATCAAAATTAAATACTTTTGCTCTGTGATAGGCCTACTTAAAAGGAATAAAAGCTACGGAGTGGGAGAAAATGTTTACAAACAGCCTATCTGACAAAGGACTGGTACCTAGGATATATATTTTAAAATATAAAACTCAACAGTAAAAAAGCAATCCAACTGGAAAATGGACAAAAGATATGAGCAGTCATTTCATTGAATAGGATATGCAGATAGCACATAAGCATATAAAAAATGTTCAACATTATTAGTCATTAGGGAAATATAAATTAAAACAATGAGAGAGCACTATACACTTATTAGAATAGCTAAAATAAAAAATAGTGACAACATCAAGTGCTGCTAAGGACATGCTGAAACTATATTACCCTTACATTGTTTGAATGTAAAATTGGCAGTTTCTTAAAAAACTAAACATGTTGCCCTGGTTGGTGTGGCTCAGTGGCTGAGCGTTGGCCTATGAACCAAAAGGCCGCTGGTTCAATTCCTGGTCAGGACACATGCCTGGGTCTTCATTGGGTGAATGGTTAAACAAACTGGTACACCGATACCATGGAATACTACTCAGTGATAAAAAGGAAAGAATGATTGATATGTACATCCTAAATGAATCTAGAGAATTATTCTGACTATAAGAAGCTAATGCCCAAAAGTATCATAATGAATGATTCCATTTATGTGACATTCTTTTTTTTTTTTTTTAAAGATTTTATTTAATTTTAGACAGAAGGGAACGGAGGAAGAAGGGAACGGAGGAAGAAGGGGAGGGAAACATCAATGTGTGGTTGCCTCTCACGCGCCCCTGACCCAGGACCCAGCCCGAAATCCAGGCACTTGCCCTGACTGAGAATCAAACCTGTGACCGTTCAGTTCACAGGCTGACACTCAGTCCACTGAGCCACACCAGCCAGGGCTATGTGACATGCTTCAGATGGCACACTTACAGAAATAGAAAATAGGTTATGGTTTGCCATGTGTTAAGGAAAGGGTGGGAGGGATGCTGGAAGAATGTGGCTCTAGCCATTCAAGGGCAACAGAAGGGATCTTTGTGGTGATGGAAAGGCCCTGTATTTTGACTTTATCAATGTCAGTATCCTGATTGTGATATTATACTATAGTTTTACAAGTTACCATTGGTAACTAAGTAAAGGGTATGAGGATCTCTCTATATTATTTATTACAACTGCATGTGAAATCACAATTATCTCAAAAAGTTTAGTTAGAAAAAAATGAAATGGTATATGCCAGTTACTGTGCAAACAGTTGAATATTAGTGTTGAGCAAAAAAGGACACAGTGCCAGACCTCATGATACATTCTAGAAGGGAAGACAGACATTATTTAAATAACCCCATAAATAAGTACAATATTACAACTGTGGTAAGTGCCAAAAAGGAGAAAAGGAGAGCTGTAAGAACTAACAGTGAAAATCTGACCTAGTCAGGAAAGGTCTGCCCAGGTAGTAACTAGGTGAAGGGAGATCTCCCTTACTAGCTGCATGGTTTGGACAAGTTATGTAAACTCTTTGTGCTTCAGTCTCCTCACTGTTAAATGGGGATGATGATAGCACCGAAATTTTAGAGTTGTTGTGATTATATTTAATACAAATATCAAATGAGTTAATTTGTAACATGTTTAGGATAATGCCTATTGTAAACTTTAAGAATTCGTTAAGTAAATAAAAGGATACTTGCTCTGAAGGAGCAGGAGAGTTGATTAGATGAAGAGGAGGAGGGTGTGTCCTTGGCAGAGGGAGCAATAAAGGCAGAGAGGCTGGAGACAGGAAAGTCTGGTAGGACTGGGAGGGGGGGGGGATTAGAAAGGCAAGAATACTGCAAGAGGTACACACTAAAAAAAAAATGGAGCTGGAGAACTAGGCAGAGGCCAGGCTGCATAGGGCTTTGTCTGTTAGGTTCAACTTTGTCTATTAAGGGTGGTGAGAAATGATGAAGACTAATCTATGGAGTGGGAGAGATTACTGGTCAGACTTGCTTTTAGAAAAGACCATGCTGGCTGCCACTTGGAGGTCAGGTTAGAGGAGGTCAAGATGATTCTACATAGGTCATGTAGGAACTTACTGCAGCAAACCAGGCTGTATCCCTGGTGATTTTCATCAGTTTATTGCTATAATCTTCATAACTCTGCAAAAAAAAAATTTGCAAGCTATTGTTTGTCTGTCATAATGTTTTGAATATGTATTTGACAGTTAAAAAGGAAACAGTGACTGTAGTATTGTTTTCACATGCAAAATTTCATGTGCTGTGTTATGATTTAAATGCCTTTTGTGGACCAGCCTGGGAATCTAGTTTAGAACTTAAAAAGATTTAACACTGATTCCAGATTGCTTCTTTATATTTCCTGTATGCTGTCATAGTTTTAAATACTTTGTGGTGATGCTGTCCATAAAAATATTTGTGCTGTAACTGCCAGCCACATAAATGTAGTTCTAAACTTCTTAGGAGCCACATTAAAGGGTAAAAAGAAAATGATGAGATTAATTTTAATGATGTATTTTATTTAACCCAGTATATCTAAAGTATTATTTCAACATGCAATCAATATCAAATTATTAATATAATATTGACTTTTGTTTCTTGTAAAGTCTTAGAGATCCATTGGGTGTTCTACCTGAGAGCACGTCTCAGGCCGGACTGGCCATGTTTCCGTGCCAGTGGCTGCTGAACGGACCGTGCAGCTCGGAAGGCTCCTGGGTTAATAGGAGTAGTTTTGTTTTTT